>CAJNDT010002112.1:2036826-2061382 GCA_905221615.1 Symbiodinium sp. CCMP2592
TCCTTCTCGAGTCGGTTTGGGCCAGACACGGGAATTTGCATCCCGGTGTTCAGTGTCCTTTCGACTTCGATGCCATTCACGACTAAAGTAGAAGCTGCAAAATCCGCGCCGCTGGCAAGAAGAATCGTCGCCGTCAGTGCTTGCTCGTCGATGATTGAATGCGAGGACCAAAAAAGTGCGGTGTCGATATTATTAGATGAGGTGCTGGGCAGATACAGACTTTCAAAGAAGCAGCAATCAATGTCCGCAGGCCCAGAGCAGTGGTGTTAGCGAGCCGCATTAAAATAGAACCGCCCGTTTTTGCTAGGACTTTGCTGCGGCCGTTTTCTTTGGCACGCCTGGAGCTCAGTGGCGCTAGACTGCCAAAGCTGGGGAAGTCATTTTGGGTCTTTGTCTTCAGAACAGAACTTTACTGCCACGGGGTCATGAATTTGATGCTTTGTGAAGTGCCACTTTCGGAGGGTGACAGGCAAGTGAAAAGAGGATGTAAGAACAAACAAGCCACTTGCCGTTGTGGCGGCAAGCACTTGGCCGCAGCAGTGCCGACATTGATTGCTCATATCCACCGTTGCCGACGCTCGCTCAGGTCCAGTCCGTGCCAGACGCCGTTTGCCAGAGGGAGCCGATGCCGATAGAGGCATGTCACCAAACGGCGTTGTGCAGTCTGCAACAAATGAAGCTTTAGATCTGCATTTACGTTATATGCCGCGTTTTAAAATCAGAAGCTCCAATCGCAGGCCACCCTTCTGCGCTGCCCGGCTGCTGCCGCTGGCGCCGTTCGCTCAGCTCCGTCCCGCTCTTGGCGTGTACGGTAGGTGGTTGAGTTTAATTAGTTCGGAGGCTGTAGTCTAAGCCCCCCGCCCTAAGGCCCAACCCGTTGCCGAATGGTATGTCAGGAGCCGCTTCAGGGTGGACCTCGACTGCGTAAGATTCCCTTGCCGAAGCATTATGGGGCCCTGTCAGAAAGCCTTGATTTAATGTTTCAGTTTCTTCACTTCAGGAGGCCGAACTCACATTCGGAGGGTATCATTTCGACCCTGGGGATGCTTCAGTTTTCGCCTTCCGGCTCCTGAAATAGAATCCCCGGTGTAGGACTCCACCGTGCCTCCTCCGAACTAATTAAATGGCTAAGGCATTGGGTGAATTGGGTGTAGTGTAGGGGGTGTTGTTTTAAGAAACCTTTAAAATAGGGGTGGTCTCTTTGGCGGAGGAAGGTTTCTTAGGCGGGCCTTTCTTCTCTAGACATACTAGGGTTGTCCGCCCAGGGGAACACCGTAGTTAGCCCCACTCCGAAAGCACTGGAGGGTACAATGCCAATTCCATCGTGGAGCACGGTTTTGACCACCGGACCTGGTGCAACCGCATGGTCGGGAAGTTTGACTTCCGCTACCAGAAGACGCCCAGGCAAAAAGGCTTTCTCCTCACATTGGACCTGGTTCGCGTCTCGCTGGAGGATGCCCTTGGCAGAAGCCCTCCATGGATCCGTTCGTGGATCCTTGTAATCTGCTGGCTGCCGGGCTGCGAGACTTCGTCTACTTAGCAGCTGCCGACACCAATTCCGAGTGTTCGGCTGGGACTGGCGGACTCCACATCGACATCGACCCGGCGGAGATCTCTCTCTCTCTCTCTCTCTCTCTCTCTCACTCTCACTCTCACTCTCACTCTCACTCTCTCTCTCTCTCTCTCTCTCTCTCTCTCTCTCTCTCTCTCTCTTATCCTACACCCCTGAACCCTAATCCCTATTAATATTAGCATAAGTAAGAAGCAAGAGCGCAAACATCATTAATACAATGCACTTACAATAGTTCGTTCAGGGGCTGGGCTTCTTTCCCGGGCTTTCAAGTTTGGTTTCGGGGTCTTTGGGACTGATCTTGAAGCTCTGTTTCAGTAATTTAATAATAATTCCGGTTTAGGGTTTAGGGTTTAGGGTATGGGCACTCCCCCCTAAGTCGCCCACTCGCAAGACCCATAAGATCCGCAAGATGCATCCAAGCAATAATTATAATTGCAGGCATAATGTAATAAATGTAATTTACTCGAAAGTTGCAACCGAAACAAGGCCAGTAAGACTCAGTTAAGATTCTCCTTCTTTGCTCAAATCTGCAAATCTGAGTCTTTGGAAGTAAAGGAGTGGCACCCTCGTAGCCAGACCTTCCGTAAGTTCCTCTGCCCAGATTCAGCACAAAAGCAAACCCTAAACTAGCTAGTAAACGACGATTATTATTACTACTAGTACTTAATAACTAGTGCTACTACTACGACGACGACTACTACTCCTGACTGTCTTGAAGTAACGAATGAATGCATATTTCATAATAACAATTTTTAATACAGTAAGCTTCCGGGTCTTGCATATCACCACGCTTGCAGGCGGAGACTCCTGCGAGAGTTTCCTGCCCTGCTGATTACACTGGTCTGGCCAGAGTCCTCCTGCCGCGAACCCAGAGTGCGACCGGTCACAACCGCATGCACGCACAATTTATTAATAAACTATTACGTTGTATAGTAGCGCCCACCCACATACGCAAACGTAAACATACATGCACGCTTGCGCCTGTACGCATCTGCGAGCATAGAGACGGTGTGCGGATGCTTGTTCAAGTCAATAGTTGAAATGATTAACTCACCTGCGCTGGATCGATGCTCGCAGCTTTTGCGATTGTCCTTGGTTTCCACATTCTGATGTATAGTAAGCCAAACCAATCCAATCAGACACAGTCAGACACTAACAGGTGCCGTCTATCCTGCAAGAGACCTACGTCGCTTGCAAGGTCTGCCCGCCTCCTGTTGGATTGTTTCGGCCAGATTCAGAAACGACACTGCAGGGAAGCCTGTTTGTTTGCGATGAGGTTGTGAGAGATGAGAAATTGCACCGGCCCAGCCGTCATCACTGCCGGTGACATGTCCGGCTCGATAGCAAGTAAGAGAAGCCTTGAAGCATCTCAGTCTAGGATAATTTTGTTTCCTGCTGGCCGAGCTTGCGCAGCCATGGCCCCGAAGAAGAGCTGCATCCAGTCAAAAACCAAGGCAGTGCAAGAGAAGGCGCTTTCGAAGGAGAAGAAGCTGAAAGTGTTTTTTCTGCAAGCAAGGCGTCTACACTTCAACCTTCCGACCCCCCTTAACTTTAAACATATGATCCCATCAATCAAGCTAATCACATGTCCGAATATTCGTGAACTGAGGACAAGGCGGAGGAAGCCTTGCGCAAAGAGCAGAAAGCGAATCTTGAAGCGCAAGAGAACAGACTGGTCACGATGAGGCAGGAGCTCGATGCGTGGTTTGCCCTACGGCCGAAAGCACTGGAACACATCCATCGGGGCTTCAGTCGCTGAGAATTTTAGTTCTTCGTTTTTTTGGGTATGTTTGGGAAAGAAAAATAGTACTGTGAAGCTTTAGCGAGCTAGGTTCTTTAAATTCAGTTGAACTTGAGTGAAATGACTGACTGTGATTCATTGTCTTTAGAGCGCACGTGGCATAAAGGTATGGGAAGCTTTGATTCGCTGGACTCCGGCAAGATCGTGGGCGACGACGACTCGTCGGAGCAGAAGCTGAAGCCCTACATGAACAAGTTCCGATTGCTTGGGCAAGAGCAAACGCGACCGCTGCTTTGCAAGATGATTCCCAAAGTGATGTCGTTCTTGGACAAACAGCAGAAGAACTTCAGATGCAAGATAGAGCGTGCTTTCCTGGCGACCCTGCTCGCGTAGCTTGGCTGTGAATCAGTAGTACATGTAAAACAATCTTTCATTCAAATCTTCTTTGCCTCTGCCGAAGCAAGAAAAGTGCAAAACACCTCACTCGCCGTAGGTTCATCACTCACTGCGACGTCAACAGCGCGTTGCCGAGCAAGAGCATGGTCGCGCTTGAGGACTTCATGATGAAGCGCTTCACAGACTACGGCAGCCGGCTAGAAACCTGGGAGCCACGGGGGCCAGAGACGACCTTCCAGGACCTACTCGTTTAACCCGCCTAAGTAAGGCATCCTGCTGCAACATCGTGATTTTCCGCCGCCTGTTCATTGCTCAGCCTCTTAGGCCCAACATGCGGCTGGGGTCGTGAGTCCAAGTCAGTGAAAATTCAAGTTGAATGAATTCGGTTTAACCGTTGCCTTGTTTGTCGGATCGGTTGGCCTTAAATTCACCCAAGCCCAAGAGTCCGCGTTCTCAAGGAGTTCTGTGACGATCCCTCCTGCAGCTACTGGAGGCTGGAGAAGCAGGACGACGGCAAGAGTCAGTTGCGGTACATGCAGACCGACTTGATGTTTAAGCTTCCGCCGGAGATGCAGAACATCGACAACATCAAGGTCATGTGCGCAAGAAACTTCAACACATCCTTGAGTTTCTCAGCTGCAATGTGCGAATCTTTCAGATCAAGTTATCTAAGCACGCGCTTCTCTAGTTCTCTCGTCTATTCAGAACATGTTGAAACCACTTCTTCCAACTCAGTTGTTCGTTGCATAGCAATTCCGTCAGGTGCTGGGTTGGTGGACATCTCGGTGTGCAAGATCCTGAATTCCGACATCAACGAGGGCAAGACCTTGCCCGAGAGCCCGTTCTTTCTGAAGGAGTGCCCGACGGGTTCCTCCCCCGAAGCCGGTTCTGGTGATGGCAAGAAGACGAAATCGTGGCAGGCGAAATCGGAGACTGCGCTTCAACCGGCAGCTGGGAACGGCAAGAACACTCCCCCGCGGACGCCGAAGCGCAAGATCAATTCCAAGTCGTCGCCTAGCAAGAGTCCGAAGACCCTCGCCGGATCGCCCGTCAGCTCGATCAAGTCGCCAGCATCAGGAGGGCGAGGATCGCCAAAGTAAGCTTGACTGAGATTGTTTCAGGGGCAAGAACACAGAAGAAGCATTATTATTTTTAACATAAAAAATGCATCGCTGAAAGTTGGTGTCACATGCTTTTGTGTTCTCGGGTTACCCCTGCTTCTGAGTCTTCCGAGACTGTAGGTCAGAGAGCAGGGAAGTATTTCAAGAGCGCCCCGGCCTGACTCTGCCGAATTCCGCTGCCGCTGTTTC
Source organism: Symbiodinium sp. CCMP2592 (assembly GCA_905221615.1). NCBI lineage: Eukaryota > Dinophyceae > Suessiales > Symbiodiniaceae > Symbiodinium > Symbiodinium sp. CCMP2592. The sequence continues at coordinate 2,041,847 of CAJNDT010002112.1, forward strand.
TGAAGGCAAGAAATTTTAATCGAGTCCTCGGCCGCTGAACCTGGCAAGTTTTGGCGATCAACCGCCTTGCCGGGCCGTTTGCGATAAAACGCTGCCTTAGTCACTGGCCGCAGAAGTCGCAAGAGAGAAAACGGGTTGCCAGAGCAACAAGCCTTTTGACGCACCTCATTTGTGATTTTACACTCCCGCCCGCCAGGATTCTGCACTTCCTGGACCTGCACTGAACGACTGTCGGGCCCTGGCAAGAATTTTTGCTAATGAGCCAGAGTAACGCAAGAAACTCCGTATTTTTGGAAAGACATTCGCAGGAAATCCCTGCAAGATGCAGAGAAAAAGGCGTGGCAAATCATCATCATTTCATCTCGCTGACATATAAACTTCACAGACTATCCGGGGTGTAGTGTCGTAAATTCTTATTGAAGCTTTTAATATACTTGGGAATTTTAACAACATATCAGAACTTTATCTTGTAACCGAACAACCCACGAACCCCTCACGAACCCCCAAAACGTTCGCAGAAGTTCGCCGAAGGGTTTTTGAAAAAACGAACTTCGTCGAAGGGTCAACCTTTGCCTGACAGACCGTTGCCCCCTTCTGCGTTCCCCTCAAAAGTAATCACCAAATTTAAAAAGGAACTACTATTATAGACTATGGAGCCTCTATTGCAGAAGCCAGAAAGTTGGAACATGACTTTAGGAGGATTAGTGCTAGGATCCCTTATGCTTTACCTTAAGGGTATGAGGATAATGATGTTCCAACTTTCTGGCTTCTGCTGTAGGTAATGCCTAAACCCTAGACTACCCAGAGCCTCCAAAACCCCTTAGTTACCTTAGTTAAGGAATATGCCTTAAATCATATCAGGCATCCTACTATATAGTAAAAGCCAGAAAGTTGGAATATGATTATCCTAACCCTTCTATGGTAAATTATAGGGTATCCTACCATGAAACCATATTCCAACTTTCTGGAGTTCCCTGTAACGTATATTCCTTAATTAAGGGGGGGCTCCGGGTAAACCATAGCCCTGAACCCTAAACCCCGCCTTAACCCTGAATAACCTACCTCTTTAGGGCTCCTTATTATGAATTCCTTATATATATATATATCGTTAAAAAGGTAGGTTATTCCGGGTTAAGGCAAATCCTAGAGCACCAAATCCCTACACCCTAAACCTGCCTCGGTGCTGAGGAGACTTCGCGTCTGGCGGGGGGGTCTATCATGTGCTAAGAACGCAAACCCTAAACCCCTAAACCCTAAGCCCCTGAATCCTGCACCCTAAACTCCGAACGCCCCTAGACTCGACCCCTAAGCCCCTGAACCCTAAACCCTATAACCTCCGAACACCTCTAAACTTGTAATCCTCGGAGGAGTCTTCCGAGAGCACCGAGGATGCAAAACAGACAGCGCAGGCTGGGGTCAGAAGGGGTCTTCGGGGTTTCGGGGTTTAGGGTTAAGGGGCTGAGGGGCTTAGGGGTTTAGGGGTTGAGGGTTTAGGGGTTTAGGGTTTAGTGTTTGGGGGCTGAGGGGTTTTATGCAATTAGTCAGTTTAGGGTGGCCAGGGGACTCAGAATTCGGATTGAAGGCTCTAGGGTTTCAGGCTAATTAGGAGTATAAGGCACTCAATAATAGTATGTTTAGCATCGAAAGCTGCACGAATTTAAAATTTAGCAACTTGGGGTTTGAGTGGTTAGGGATTTTTGGCTGGGGTGGGGGCAGTCTTGATCTCAATGCTGGTGGAATCCAAGACTGTTGTTTTTGGGGGAAATTTATGAGCTTTCGGGACGAGAGTGCCTAGGGTTTTGAAGAATGCTTGAACTAAGGGTTCAGGGCTTCCAGAGTGAAGTTTTTCACGCACTCGGTGCCCACACCTTGGAGCAATGTATCCGTGTCCTTCGTCGTTATGCGGTTGTTGGCATGGGACCAGCCAGCGACAAGATGTGGCGTGTCACAGGCGAAATGCCTGTGTTCGCGCAAGGGGTCTGCCTGTGGTGTCGTCCTTTCGCACTTTGGGCGCAATGCGAGCATCAACTGGGAACGTGGATTCGAGAAGGTGTGATTTCTTTGGAGCGTCCCTGGGAAGTAAAGATGAAGCCAAAAAAGCGCAGAAACATGCGACTTGCGTTGGACGCGTCGTGTGCAGAACTTATGCTTCGGGGTTTCGGCTTGTGGTGTATTTGCGTTATCATGGAACCCCAACAACAAGTTCAGAACTACACCGTGTGTCCCGTGACAAGGTCATTCTTGTTGTTGGCCACAACTGGAAATAGACCCTCATTTAGAGAACAACCAATCATATGCAGAACACACTCAGGCATTCTGCTGCCGAACATCTGAGCCCTCAAGTGTATATTAGCAACTCTACTTGGAGGCTCATAAGTAGGGTTATAACTGGGGTAACTCCATTTAGGGTACTTAGAACGCTACTTATCACCTACTTACTAAGTCCTCTGGGCCTCTAAGTAGAGGCCACAAGCTCTAAACAACCAGGCGACATCCTGAAACCCTCAGACCCAAAGCCCCTCACTGTACGAAAACCGTTTACGGTAGTCCTCCCCGTCCTGCCTCAATGTACACCAAACCCCAAACCTTAGTAGCATGGTGGATACACTTTACACTGTTACACTTTTGGGATCATATTACCCACTATAGAACTGAAAGTGTGCACTTTTGGGGGCTTATGACCTCAGCAACTATGAGAAACTGTGAAGCCCGCGAAGATCTTCCGAATGGGGATGCATGCGAGCACAAAGCCCAGCCTCTCAAGAAAGAAGCCCATTCAACAGCTGTAAGGGCTCCTTTAAGGGTTTTATAGGGTGAGGGTTTAGGGTTAAGGGATTAAGGGTCCATGTACCCTACTTTGGACCAAAAGTACTCCCTATTTAGGTACGTGGTCCAGTTGCCGTTTTCGTAGACACGGGTGGCTCGTGGATGCTTCTTAAAACTGACTCCTCGTCTATAGAAGGACCTACTTGTAAAAGGTTGTGGGACCGTATTAGGCCATCCCGCGCCTGGGCATCGAAGGTATGCAAACCCTATAAAAGCCGAGAGTTCCAAATACACCCTGTCAATACGGTCCAAAAATATGGAGGCAGAAAGTCCTGGAGGAAAACGCAAACTCGAAATCCTAAACATAAACCTCAAACCCTAATAACCCCAGTCCCTAAACCCCTAAGCCCTGAAACCCGTGAACGGTGATAGGTGGGATTGTATTTGGGGTAACTCCACCTAGGCCAGTTATAACTCTACTTACAACTCTACTTACTAAGTCTTCTGGGCATCTATATACAGTAACCCTACGCCCTCAAACCCCTGAACCCCTAAATACCTAACGCCCCAATCCCTGAACCCTTAACTTATTGGGCCGTACGAAGCATGGATTTAGCAGGAAAAACGGCCCTTCAACAGAACACATTGCTTGTCGGGGCTGCTCTTGTGGATCCCTTACTTGTAGGGGTAGGGGATTACTAAGTAGGTTATAAGTAGAGTTATAAGTACCTTAAATGAAGTTACCCCAATTGTAACCCTACTTATAAACGACTTACTAAGTCGCCTGCGCCGCCAAGTAGACTCTACCAAGTAGACCCTATAAACCCTAAATACTAAGTCGCCTGCGCCGCCAAGTAGACTCTACCAAGTAGACCCTATAAACCCTAAACCCCATAGATCCCTTTAAGGAACCCTATAGATCCCTGTAAGGAACCCTAAAGATCCCTTTACGGAACCCCCTAAACCACAACAGGTTGACGGGGACACGCATGATTCCAGCGCGGATGACGACGAGGCCACCACGACCGAGGCAGGACTCGCGGTATCTGAAGGCTTCAAGGTTCCCTTTAAAGGGCTCCTTTCAGTAGTCAGTCTATTAGTCGTAGCAGTGGTAGTAGTTGTAGTAGTAGTAGTAGTAGTAGTAGTAGTAGTAGTAGTAGTAGTAGTAGTAGTATCAGTAGTAGTAGTAGTAGTAGTAGTAGTAGTAGTAGTAGTAGTAGTAGTAGTAGTAGTAGTAGTAGTAGTATCAGCGGCAGTAGTAGCAGCAGCAATCACAAATAGCGGTAGATTGTTTGACTAGCATTGGCGTTTCTGTCATGTTGTGCAATGCGGTTCTTCGATAATATATGAATTTACATGTGGCAAGGGTTCGACAACACATACCTTCTCGGCAGTATGATGAAATGGCATCTCTTTCAGGATATCATGTAGCTTTTCATGCTTGGGTCAATATCAAGTGGGAGAAAGATTTTGGGTTCTGCTAGTGTCGTAGAGTTTAGTCACGGGCTTACGGAGGCCTAAGTGCTGCGGCCGATCGACTCTAAACTCCACTCTAAACCCCAAAGGACCAAATCACCCTTAAAAGTAAGGGCCCTATACACATATACTATGAACCCTATATGGTATATGAACCTTAAACCCTTTTAGGGTTCATTTCGTTCTTAAGGCCCCCGTGACCCCAGATGCCAGAGACCAGATCCCGACCTCCAGACCTATTTGGGGTAGGGTTTAGGGTTCCTTTAAAGGGATCTATACTATAGGGTTCTATAAGGGATCTCTGGGGTTTAGGGTTTAGGGTCTACCTATAGTCTCCATTGTAGTTCTTTTTTTGGTTTAACCAATTCTATATTACGGATCCTAAAGGGTAACCCCAAAAAGGAACTACAATGGAGACTATAGGTAAGACCCAAGCTGAATTTCGAAGCCCATACATCTCAGCTGAGATGACGCACACACCGGAACCCGGGGAGAGGGCTATGAAGGAAGACGGAGGTTGGGAGCTTGGGACAGTGTACCTCTCGGAGGTACGGAATTACACTTAGGGGTACTTAGAAATGATATTTTTAATTTTTGGTTATTTTAATCCATAAGAAACTGCTAAAATTGTAATTTGTGCTTGGGTTCTAAGTTCAGTATAGTACAGATCAAAGCCATTGCTACTTGGTCGGACTGTCGCCACGGCACGACGGGATACTATGCGATGTCTATGTCTTTTTGGAGAGACTTGCTCAAGGAGTACGAAGCCGAAGGATGTGCTTCTCGGCTCTCAGCAAGGTGAGCTGTGCAACCAGTGAAACGTGCCTGAATGAACCACTGTCACCCAAGGCCAAGCTACCCCACACGACGTTCGTCGAGTCGCCCTGGGGAAAGGCACACCGGCGCACGCAAGCTTGGCCAATGTAGACTTCGACAATGTCTGCGTGCGTTTGATCCTCAAGCGACTCATTCGCTAAAAGCTCGAGTGGATGGCACCCAGCTGCCGGCGGCACGGCCACCAAGCTTCTCCCCACAATGAAACCCTTATAGAACCTTTTGAGGGACCCATAAAAGTAGTTCTATTCTTATCAAGGCCCCTATAGGCAAAAGAACACCTCAGCTTAGGCCGAGGCAGCACACGCCACTGAAACTTCCGGTCCACATCAGATCAGCCCGCCGAATTCCTGACTGGTGCCATTACGTATGATCCAGAAATCAGTACATCCATTGGACCTACCTTAACCCTGAAGAACCTACCTTTTTGAGGACTTATACAAGGAAATCATAGTAGGGAACCCTAGAAAGGTAGGTTCTTCAGGGTTAAGGTAAACTCTAGACGAATGGGGTTGAGCCGTGCTGGAGCTCCTGGTGGCTGCATCCTAAACCCTCAACCCCAAGCCCCTAAACCCCACATCCTACCACTATGGGCTATCAGACCCTAAAGACCCCTATTAGGACCTTATTAAGGGTAGATTAAGGTACCCATAAGGTCTAATAACCCATAGTGGCACGTCCCCAAACCCGAAGCCTCTTACAACCACTGAAGCCCTACACCCCCAAACCTCTAAAGCCTTAAAGCCCTGAACCCTAAAGTCTTAAAGTCTTAAAACCCTAAAGCCCTAAACCCCTTAATTAAAGCCTTTAAAGCCTTAAGCCCCTTACTAAAGCTCCAGATCTTCCAGGAATATACGTTACCCCAAGGGTCCAAAGGACCCAATAATTAGGTGCTCGGTTTGAGGATGGTAGTTATGTAGGTTAGGATTTTGGAGATTATATGATTATTAGGTACTTGGACCCTTGGGGTTAAGGCCTTATGGTTCCTTCAAGGGTTCCTTCAATGGCTCTACAGGGGTTCTAATAAGGAATTAGGGAATATACCTTAAATTATAGTAGGATCCCTAATGTGCCATAAATTGGTCTACAGGGGTTCCATAAGGACTTAGGGAATATACCATCAATCATCGCAGGATCCCTTCTGTGCCATAAATGGGTCTACAGGGGTTCTTTAAGGAATTAGCGAAGATACCCTAAATTATCGTAGGATCCCTATCATGTGATTGAAGGTCTATTCCTGGATTTTTACAAGGGGTTTTGCAAGGTCTGAGGCCCTAGTATAGGGGCTTATGTGATTACCACTACTATAATTACACTATAATATACACACCGAAACCCTATTCTAATTACTTAGGCCCCCATACTATATACCTTATAGAACCCGTTAAGGGGCCCTTTTGGGAATTCGATTTTTATTAATAGGGCCCCCATATTAAATCCAGGTTGCGGGGATTCGGAGAAGTGCACTCCGCCTGCAGGTCCTGGAGAGCGACCTCGTGAATGTGACTTCGGAGGCAGGGTTTAGGGTTCAGGGTTTAGGGGTTTAGGGGTTTAAGGGTCTGGGGTTTAGGGTTTAGGGCTCGGGGTGTACGGGGTTTCGAGGTTTAGGTTTAGGGCTCGGGTTTAGGGGTCTCTGGGGGCTCTTGGTACACCACAAACGATAAAGAAGGATTACGTGAACCCTTAATTAGGGCAAACTTGCAAACTTGTGCTAGGGATGTTTCAACTACGCAACCCATGGCACCGAATGAAACCGCACGATAGCAGATTTAAACAAAGGCAGTGAATCAGTCAACCTTAATGTCTTTCAGCAGACCCCCAAGGGTCCAAGGACCCAATAATCAGGTGCTCGGTTTTAGGATAGTTCTTATGTTGGTGAGGATTTGGAGAGCATATGATCATTATGTACTTGGACCCTTGGGGGACATTCGGGAAGTTGACTTATTTATGCCCGGGATAGACTGACTCAACAAAAACCGGGCAGCCTGAAGCCGAAATCCAGGACCCTGGGCTTGCAAACTGCCCTGAAGACGTCTAGCACCGAAGCTCAGTTAAGGATTTCCTAAACCCTAAACCCAACCCGGCTAAGGGTCCCTCAAAGAAGCCCTTGAAGGGCCCTTGAAGGAACCCTTTAAAATTCCCTTGAAGAAGCCCTTAAAGGCCCCTTGAAGGAACCCCTCGGCTGCATTCGCAGGCCGATGAAGAGCCCAAGAAAATGGGGAGCGATGAGACGTCTCCGTCAGAGGCTCGCTGCGCGCTTATCTTTGGGTTTAGGGTTTCTAGGGTTTAAACCAGGGTTTAGGGTTTAGGGCTTATCAATATGAGTGCTTGTTAATATCGAACCAAGAAAACCAAGCAGCCGTACTGGGGATATGTGACATATGCATATATATATATATATACACATACATACATACATACATACATATATATAGAGAGAGATAGGGTTTATAGGGATTGAAGGGTTGAAGGTTTAGGGGTATAGCGCTCACAGCGGTCTTAGGGTTTAGGGGAGTCAGGGTTGAGTGTTTATGTCATTTTTCATGTACGGGTTCCGCGTCTCATTTGCGAGATGCTAGGCAGGATCTGGTTTATAAAGGGTTTAGGGTTTATAAAGGGTTTAGGGTGTAGGGTTCAGAAAGGGTTGAGGGTTTAGAGGTTTTGTTAAGGACCCCAAGGGTCCACCATACTAGACAAGCATCGATACACTGGAAACCCTTTCGCAACCGGGTAACAGCTCCACCCAAATGTCAAACCCCTAAACCCGACAAGCCCTAAACCACTAAACCTTATAGGCCCTTACATAAGCCCTTTCATCCTAAACCCCAAAATCCTAAACCCTAGAAGCCCTAAACCTTATCAGCCCCAAAAGCCCTACAAACCCTGTAAGCCCTACTAAACCCTATAAACCCTACAGACCCTATAAGCCCTATACCCTATAAGCCCTAAACCCGACACTCATCAACCCCCAAACCCTAAACCCCTAAACCTAAAACCCTAAACCCCTGAACCCCTAAACCCTAAACCCCTGACCCCTAAACCCCTAAACCCCCAAGCACCAGGACGGCGGAGCAGTTCATACAGCAGCAGAGACGATGAAAGCTCTGGCCTTGGTTTGAGGGTTGTGGGAGGTTCCGACAATAGGGTTACCTTTAAAGGGATCCTCTAAGGGTTCCTTAAAGGGATCTATAAGGGTTCTATAAAGGGTTTAGGGTTTAGAGTTTCCGAAAATAGGGGATACCTTATATTGGGGTTCTTAGAATAAGGATCCTACTATTCAGGGTAGTATATTAGGGTCCCCTATTTTCAGAAACTCCCATATCTCCCTCCTAAAGTTACCTTTAAGGGTTCCTTTAAGGGTTCCTTAAGGGTTCCTTTAAGGGTTTCCTGTAACAGTTTCCTTGAGGGTGTCCGTTAAGGGTTTTTTTGGTGTTCCTACAGGGTATTCTTTTGATTCTTTAAGGGTTCCTTTAAAGGGTTTGGTTTTGGTCGACATCTCCATATGCCCGAGGTTGCCCCACCTTTGGTTCAGTGCCTGGACAGTGCTGGAAAGCACTACGGCCAATGTTGCAGATTTGAAGACCACTATGGGCTATCAGACCCTAAAGATCCCTATTAGGACCTTATTAAGGATAGATTAAGGTACCCATAAGGTCTAATAACCCATAGTGGGAAGTATTGGTCAGAGCAAGGTTTCAAGAAGACCCCTCAGCTGAAGAAGGCGGCGACCTTTTGGACGAGTTTTGATGTGCAGAATGAGCTCCCGATACCGCTGTTGCTGCAGGAAGACCATGCTAGCTGCTAGCTTTTCAGAAACAGTAACTGGGTTCCTTAAAGGGTTCCTAAAAAAGGATCTATAAGGGCTCTATAAGGGGGTTTGGGTTAGTATAGGGACAGCATGCTGGTGGTGAGCATGAGATGTGTCATCAGTGACAAGGCCGTGACAAATTCCGAGCTACTGCTTGCATGCCTTCCAAAAGAGGCGACTACTGGCTCCAGTTGGAACCCAGACCTTCCAAAACTCCTTAATTAAGGAATGTACCTTAAATCATATTAAGGGTCCTACTATAATTTAAGGTATATTCCTTAATTAAGGAGTTTTGGAAGGTCTGGGAAACCCATCTGGGATGCTATAACTGCCAGCCTGACTGCACTGGCGAACGGCCGCCCGGATCGGAGTCGGCCTCTGAGGCAGGCAATCCTTATGGCGGTTGCCGGCGATGTGTCCGTGTACCCAAACAGTATATACTTTGGTCCCAGTGCACCGATATAGGGAGTACTTTCAGGCCAAAGTATTGTTACAGGCTACTTGGGTACATGGACCCTTAGGGTTACCTCAAACCCCCGTAAGACATACATGTTTAAGAACTTGTACAAAGAAATCATAAGATGGAGCAGCCCTAGAAGGCTAGGTTTTCGGGTGTTACGACAACGTTTGTTGGGCTTACCTGCTATGGAGCCAAAACTTTCCGACTATGATGGTAAAATCGCCCTACATGAACCGGCGAAGGTAGGTAAAATAACAACCCAAAACCTATAAAAAAAAAGGCTACTATTCTACATACTTTCGGGGTCCAGGTAAAGCCCTTCTAAAATACCAAGCAAGACCCCTTGCCTCCAAGTATACAAAGATGTACTTACTTTGGGGTCTAAAGGACTTTGGGTCCTACTTTGGGCCCTAGGACTTTGGGGTCTAAAGTCAAAACACAGCCCATTTTGGGCTATTTGGAGGAGAAGGGAGAGCCTATATTGTAGAATGCAGTTGCATTAGCTTGATGATTTGGGGAAGTACCCCCTTCAACAGTACCTAGGACCCTTTGGGTACAATACCAAGCAAGAGCCCTGAATCCTTTCGGATCCCCACTTCAGAGTTGTAGAGCCCTTTTGGGGGTACCATATTGGGGATCCTTATAATAAGGACCCTACTATTCAGGGTACTATATTAGGGTCCCCTATTTTCGGAAACGCCCCTATGGACACCCTTCCAAACCCTAAATAGAAACCAAACGCAATGTCTTTCTCCCCTGGTAAAGCCTTTTTTGGACCTTTCGGGAGCCTTTATATAACAGAACCCTTACAAAATGCCTGCAAAAACCTAGGATCTGGGCTTTTTATCGCGCCTAAAGCTCTACGGGCTCAGCCGAAGAGGACGCCACGTGTCCAGACGATCGGCTAGCAGCTAGGAGAAGTAGATTCGTATATGATGCGACAGCTGAGGCCTTCCACTCAGATGCGGACACTGTTGCTGTCATCCGCTGGGGGTTAAGGATCACTTGAAGGCGACGGTTTCAGAGATAATCCTCAACTCAGAAACACCAACGTGGCGAGCCGGCCGCTCATGCATACGGGTCGCGATCTTTGTCTCTCTTTCCCTCTGTCTCTCTGTCTCTCTGTCTGTCTCTCTCTCTCTCTCTCTCTCTCTCTCTCTCTCTCTCTCTCTCTCTCTCTCTCTTTCTCTCTCTCTAAAGAACGAAAATGTATAATTATCCCAACAACCGTACAAAAAAGCAAGTACAAGTACAATACAAGTACAATGTAGATATACATACAGATAGGCATAGAATCATAACTGGAAGGGCAGCGCTATAATTCAGGGCCTTATGCGGTTAATTACAAGCGAGCCGTACTCTTTGGGAGAGCGGAATACAGCCTCCCCATACGACTCTCCATAGTTACTCTATATCCCAGAGGTTCCATAAATCTACTAACCCCAAGGGTCCAAGTACCTAACAATCATATACTCTCCACAATCCTAACCTGCATAACTACGATCCTAAAACCGAGCACCTAATTATTGGGTCCTTCGGACCTTTGGGGTAATATCTACTACGCACCATTATGGAATTCGCTCCCAAAGGAGCACCCGAGTTCGGTTTTGGGGAGACCTGACGGTTCAATAGTGGCAGGAGCCCCCGGGTATGAACGCATACCAGGACCCTCCTTGTACCCTCGTAGGGGTATCTGGTCCCGGATAGTGGGTATTTAGGGTCTAATAGAGGGCAGAAGGAGGGTCTAGGTATAGGACCAAAATCTACCTCAACATACCTGAACCTAAACCCGGCAATCCCAAACCCTGAAACCCTCGCAGTGTGTCGATGTAACCTAGTCGGAAGAATTCATAGTGCCGCCCCACAAGCATTTCCTACATATCTCTCCTGCAGCAACGAATAAGGCCCCTCTTTCGTTTTTTTCTTTCTGGGGAGCTTTGCTACTCCGAGGCCGAAGCAGACCAGTCTGAGGACGCGGAGGATTCCAAGCCCTCCCATGATGAAAGCGGGCCGCGCCACTGCAAGTCAATGTGGGATTTAGGGTTCATGGTTTCGAGTTTGGAGTTCAGGGCTCATAGGTTTTCGATAAATGATAAACCCAAGTGGTTATGAGCAACACATGCTGGTGAGGTAGCATTGGCTTTTCGTACTTGCAATACTTTCCTTCTTTCTGCCAGAAGCTGATGTTTCGAGCGGTCAGCCTTCGCAGCCGCGTACCTTACCGATGATGTCGGGCTCTGCGACGATTGCTGCTATTGCACGGCATCACTACAGGCAACAGCGAGCTCCGATTAGTCTCAGGACTTGGAGATCTGCTTTGCGAGACTTGCTGTTCAGTTCTCCAATACCGTACCAAATTTAAACTTTGTGGGCACGTCCAAGTTCGTCCTGGCCACAAGTTTCCACTATTGGTCATACAAGTTCCAACTCCAAGCATCCTGCTCCTTTGCATGGAAACCGATGCATGCCCAACCGTCATTGCAAGAAAATCTTTGGAAGGATCCGGAACCTAGCTGCACCCTGCACGCAGCAAATCCCAACCAAGTCTAATCGTACTTTCAGACCAGCTAAGTTGCTGATGAGGTAACCTGTGACATTTTGGGGTGTGTACAATCCTGTCATAAGTGAAAAGGTTAGCATTTCTTTAGCTACTTGGAGGTTCATGGGACTTAGTAAGTAAGGTTATGGGGTTATAAGTATAGTTACCCTAATTATAACCCTCGTTACTAAGTCCCATCATCCTTTAAGGAGGGTACTCAGCCCCTACTACTATTTGCTTAAGAAACCACCCCAAAAAAATAATAATCCCTATATTACCACCATAAGGAATATATGTTTTATTTTTTGGGGGTTCTTAAGCAAATAGTAGCCTATGTCAGCCTGCTTTTCCAAGGCCCATGGCTGTGCACAGCAGCCACGGGGGCGCCGACGGCGGGCGACGCATCTGCAAGTCAAACCAATTGCATTATTTACATATGCATGTAGGTAGGGAGATAGGTATGTATGTAGGTGTGGATGTATGTATATATGCATGTAGGTAGGTAGGTAGTAGGTATGTAGGTATGCGTGTCTGTTCGTGTGCACTCACAGGCTACTGACCCGTCCGACTGCCTGTTTATCCGTTTACATTTTAGTGACTTGGGTTTACGGTTTAGGGTCTAGGGGTTTTAGTGTATACATCCACACATTTACGTAATTACATGTGTGTTTGTTTATGCGTCGATTTATTTGTTTTCGTTAACTCACATGCACCTGTCTTGTCGTCTATGTCTCCATCTGTCTATGTTTGCTCCTTATCTCTGCTGCACCATCTCCAAAAACATCGTACAAGCAAGTCTGTCAGTCAGTTAGTCTGTAACTGATTGATCACAGGGTTGATAAGCGGCCCCTGCGCGGAGGGGACGGACCCCTGTGGGTTGCACTTCGTTTGCGGCCCAATGGTGACTAATTGGGGGCAACTGGGGAAACCCATTGCCCCATTGGGCCCCATTGGCCTCCCATGGCTCCGCAACACACCCATTCGGCAAAGCGCAAAACAGGGGGGTCCCCTCCGTGAAGTAAGGCGCTAAGTACCTAATTATCTTCTTGGTTTGCTGAAGCAAGCAGAGAAGTGAGTCAGCGAGTCAGTAAGTAGCTCATTAAACACACATTCGGTTAATATTTAACTAATTAAGTGAGTGAGTATGTATGTCAGTATGCAAGTAAAGACATAAAGAGAGGTACCTGCGTGTGCATGTAACCCTGTCAACTGTTTGCACATATGCTCGTATGCATGAAAGTACGTATGACGTATGCATGTTTGTAAATATGTGTGTATGCAGGTGCATGTGTTTACCTGTATGTGTGCGGGTAGGTAGGTGGGTGGGCAGGGAGGTAGATAGGCAGGTAGGCAAGAAGGCAGGCACGTAGGCTGGTAGGTTGATTGGTAGGTAGGTCAGTGGGTAGGTGGGTAATTATGTAGGTTTGTCGGTAGGTCGGCGGGTAGGTAGGTCAGTGGCTAGAGGCAGTTAGGGAAGTATGCGGGGAGCTGGGGCATTGCAGGTGGGCAGGCGGGTAGGTGAGTCTTTGCCCGTACACCGAGAGCCCCTGCATTCATTCATTTCTATGTTGGTCCCCAAATCTGGGCCATACCACGCAGGTTGCAGGGTTCAATCTAAGGTGGAGGATCAATGCCTGGATTCCCGTTTTAGTTGAAACTACAAGTAACTTAGCATGGTTTTGGAGTAACTACCAGACTTTATTGCCTTGGTGTTTGGACCTGTTCCTTAAACCCCTTGAAAAGAAACCATTATGTCATTATGAGATGCAAGTGAATATTTGTATCGCTGGTTACTTCAAAGCCCACAGCAATGGTAGAACATGGTTATCCTCATGCCCCTGCACAGCAAACTAGAGATATTTCCAGCGATTCCGGGCACTTAGAACCGCATCGCTTATAAGGCTCAAAATGGTCCAAAAGCCGTATACAATATGGCCTTAGGCCCAAACGCCTTAATATATGAGTCCTTAGAGCCTTAATTAGGGTAAGTCCTTAACTCAGTCCCTTGATCCCTGAATTTGAGCCTCATCCCTGGCCCTGGGCTGGGTGTTTACGACTCTTTCGCGCGGAGCCCACAGGTACTATGAACAGAATGTTTGCGTCCCGAAGCCCACAGGAAGCCTTCAAAACTCGAATCCTGGATTTGGACCGTCCTGCCAGGATTAGGGTTTAGGGTTTAAAATTTTAGGGTTTAGGGTTTCGGGTTTAGGTGAGGGCCGTGTCTCTTCTGAGGCCCATGGCTGTGCACAGCAGCCACGGAACCGGCGAGCGCTTCGCTGTTCACAGCAGCTACAAGGGCGCCCCATCGAGCCCAACGGTTGTTAAGAAAGGCCGGGTCGAAGCTCATGAGGTTTAGGGTCTAGGGGTGTATACGGTTTGGGGTTTAGGGTAATGTAGGGGCCTTAATAATGAGACGAGGGTTTTGGGGTTCCTTGTAATAGCTAAGGCACAAGATACCCCCAACCTTATTCTAATGATTAAGGCCCTTACTTGACGGTCTATGATTCTAAATCCTGGATTACTCATAATAAGGACTGTCCCATAACTCCAGTGTTAAGGGTCCTTAAGGTCATGCAGGACTTATATCATCAACCCTACGGCCCTAAGACCCTATAGATCCCTTAAAGGAACTCTTTAAAGGAACCCTAGGATTTATATCATCAGCCGTAGTTCAGGGTCTAGGGTCTGGGGCCCGGGAAGGATTCCTGTTAAGGATTCCACAAGGGTTCTATCAGAGTGTTTAGGGCGTTTAGGGTTTAGGGGTTTAGGGTCTACTTGGAGGCCCAGGGGACTTAGTGAGTCGGTTATAAGTAGGGTTATGCTGGGGTTTTTAGGGTGCTTATGACTCCCCTTACGACCTGCTTACTAAGTCTCCTGCTCTAAGTAGGGTTTAGGGTCTTGGGTTCAAGGGTTTCTATACCATGCGGATGTACGTTTGATGTTTGGTGTCTTGAACTTCGGTAACTTGGGGTGCAGGCATTAGTTTGCCTCCGGGTTCAAAGTGCCTGGAATCCTTATGCATCAACAAGCAACTACGGCGAAGTCTCCCAAAGCTCTTGTCCGAGACAGTAGCTGAAAGTCCATGCAGCCTGCAACTCGAAGAGACCGAAGTGCCCTTGTAGTATATGCTGTGCAACAGTGCAACATTCATAGTTTGACAGTTTGGACTTGTGCGTGCAGTAGGTTTAGCGAAGGTTTGGTATCGAAGTGATGCAGTAATGCCAGTACGGTAGCAGAACCGATACTTGTGTCCGCTGGTGGATACTGGAGTGGCACGATCAGCCCGTCAGGGCGTTTGCTCATACCGGACACTTGAACCCCATGCGACTTCGACCCTGAGCCTTCTAAGCCTTGAATCCTCAACCCGAGGCCCTCAAGCCCTATGAGCCTTATACACGTCAAGCATCCACCGTACTCCAAGCCTCGGCCCTGAACCCTAGTTCCATTTGCAACCATAGACAAGAGCCACCCTAAACCCCAAGCAACTGCCGTTGAGCAGAAGCAACATAGGAAGTCTGAGCTTTTCTTGTTGGGGCCTTCATAGGCAGAATAGGGTTTTGCCATCCGGTATAGTGTTCATTTTTTCAGGAACTGAAAGGACTAATTTTCGGAATTATGTAGGCCTGTATATTGGGGTTGAGGGCTTCGGGACGAGCGTTTAGGGTTTGCGGTTTAGGAGCACTAAAACCTAAACTCATTGTGGGCGCATGGTGCTGTGGCTGCTATCTTCGATCGTATCGGTCTCAGTCTAGGTTAATTAAGAACTACCTATACCTTCAAATGCAGTATCTTTAAACTGAGCGGATTAGTTCATGGTTAGTATCCTATCTTGAGACTGAGATAACCCAAAAAGGTACTACTCTAAGGCTTCTGGACGCTTGCAGTGAGATCCCGAACGCCAGTCCCCAAAGCCGACACGCTCCCCCAGAAAGCCCAAGACCCACCCAAAGGGTCCTAAGTACCGATATGGTAGAATGTAGGGTTTCTATATTAGGAATTACTATTGTGATTTGGGGAAGTATCCCCCATAACAGTACCTAGGACCACAGTACCTAGGACCCTTTGAACACTAAGCATTCCTAAGCCCTCGAGGCCCTTCTCAAACCCCAAAGCCCCAATGCCTTATACATACCCCCAACACTGTGTAAGCCCTGTATGCCCAGAAACCCTAATACCCAACACCTGAAAGCCCTTAACCTGAAGGCCTCCACTCTCAACCCAAGGCCACAATGCCGAGCCTCTCAGCAGCCCTTAACCCTCGCCCCTGAACCCAAAACCCCAAACCCTAAACCCAAACCCGAAACTCAAACCCTAATCCCAAGCCCGAAACTCAAACCCCAAGCCCAAACTCTAAACCCTTATCCCGAAACTCAAACTCTAACCCCTAAACCCCTACATCCTAAGCCCTAAATCCAAACCCTAAAACCCTAAAACCCTAAAACCCTAACCCTAAACCCCTAAACCCTAAACCCAAGCCGTAAAGCCCTTTAAGAAGGCGCCTCCGGCGGAGATGACGAGGCTGGAGCTTGCCGGGTTTTTCATTGATTCGGCTGATGATATGGGTACTTTAGGGCCAAGATATATGGAAGTTTCCGAAAATTAGGGGTACCTTTAAGGGATCTATTAGAGTTCTATAAAGGGTTTAGGGTTTAGGGTTTAGAGTTTCCGAAAATTAGGGGTACCTCATTCTGGGGTCCTTATAGGTAAGGATCCTACTATTGAGGGTGCTATATTAGGTCCCCTGTTTTCGGAAACTCCCCTATAGGTACTTTATGGCCAAGGTATATACTATATAGCTACATGGGTGGTTGCCAAAATTATGGTCCTTTTTGGGGGTCCTTATGATAATACGGCACCTATTATTCAGAGTACCCAAAAAGGGACCGTAACTTTGAGAACTACCCATATAAATCTTAGGGTTCCTTTAAAGGGAACTTTATAGGGCTACCATTAAGGGTTCCTTTAAGGAACCTACACGGGTTTAGGGTTTCTGATAAGCGGTCCTTGAGCCTGAACTCCGAAATCCCGGGGTTACGGTGTAGGGTTTTGGGTGTAGCAGGGAACCTCAAACTCCCGAAGTTTAGGGTTAGAGGGATTAGGGTTTAGGGCTTTGGGTTGGGTTATATATCGGCTAGATAAGGAGTTTTTGGGCTTTGGGTTGGGTTATATATCGGCTAGATAAGGAGTTTAGGGTTCAGAGGTTTAGGGGTTTAGGGTTTAGGGATAAGGGTTTAGCAGCCAGACCCCTGAGCTCTAAACCCTTAAACCCAATCCCGTTCGAAAGCCTAAGCCCGAGAAATGAGTTTTGAACTCAGCAGTGTAGCATTCAACTTGGGCTGTTCAGAAAGGCTTCTTCAGTTTGACAGAAGCAAAGATTTGCGATGAGAGTGTAGCGCCCAGGTTTAGAACGTACAATATCGGGGATGACGGTCCAAGGTTTGGAACATTGAGTTTACCCAGCTTGCCTGGCCCCGCAGCCTAGGTCCCGAATCACATCTCTCCTAAACCTTAGCCGAAGATCCCCAAACCCGAAACTTGGAGACCCTAAACCCAGACTAACCCCAAGGGTCCTAGTAGTCCTTATTTTTGGTTTTTGGTACCTAATACGGCCCTAAAGTCCTGTAATAGGGAGTACTTGGACGCTCTGGGTAAACCTTAGTCGCTAAGAGTCCTATGCTAAACGCCTGCCCGAAACCTCCAAATGTCCAGCATTGCTGCATTTCACTGCTCAGGACCCCGAAGAAGAAGAGGCTGCAGGGGTGCTGCACTACCGGGCGGCGTAGTGGTTCTTCAAGTTTTGCTTGCTTTGTTGATGGGTTCCTTGAAGGCTTTTTGACGAGTTCTTTGAAAGGTTCTACAGGGGTTCTTCGCAAGGTTGACTAGGCAGCGGCTTCCGCTAATGCTACCTCCGCTACTGCTGCCGCATCCATGATTCTGATACAACGTACCGTTCACTGCTACCTCAACTGCTTCTGTTTTCTGCTGCAGCTACACTGCGGCAACGCTAATGGCGACATCAATGTTAGCGTAATTGCAATTACGAGTGCTACTACGATGCTTGCAACGTGATGTCTTGTGGACAGGCACACGTGTGTCATTAACAGATGGGTTCGCGACAGAAGTTCCATAATCATAATAAGGAACCCGAAAAAGGTAGGTTCTTCAGGGTTAAGGTAAACCCTAAATGAAACCAGGGCACGGGAGCTTCAACCTGTTCTTGTACACACCAAGGCCACTTTCTTGCCACGCTGTACGGCATAACAGATGTCCATGTGGGTGGTTGTCAAAATGAGGCTCTCTTATTGGGCCCTTATTATGTGTAGTACGGCACCTAATATTTAGGGTACCCAAAAAAGGGACCACATTTTTTGACAACTACCCATGTATACTTCCACTGTGGATTTGGATCTTGAGACGGCATGCGACAAGTAATCATGTGTACATATATGCACATGTATTCTACAATTCTGTACATATATATATATATATGATATGTGTGTACAAATGTATTTGTTTATATGCATGTATGGAGCAACAGACGAGTCCTAAATGTGTAGCCGCTGGGCGGAGGCGGCGAACCCTGGCAAATCTGGAGGCGCCTTGCATCTTGGGGTTTAATGTAGGAACCTGATCAAGAAACCTTGGGCCTTTATTAGGGTTCCTTATATGAATCCAAATATTTTGGGGGTTATAGGGCCAGGGTGCCTTAATCAGGTTCCTAAATTTTAGGATTTTAGGGTTTAGGGGTCATTCGTTTGGCTGCGGTAGATTTTGCATCGATGTCCGCGAATATCCGATTAAGTTTTCAGAGATTAGGACGAGGGATTCAGATGTTGTGTCACATCTCTGAGCACTTTCGATGATAGCATAGTCTTTCTTCAGACTTCACAAGCTTTCTTAATCAATCTTCTCTCGTCATTGCAACCTCGACCCCGAAGTGCAATGATCTGGGTTCTGCACTGACTGCCTAAACCTGCCCGAAGTAGGTAAATGGTAGCCCAAACTCTATAAAAGGCCAGTATTCTACATAGTTTTGCGGTTCCAGGTGAGGGCGATTGGAAACCGCAATCCTAAGACAGTGCGCCCAAATCCTCAAGGGTGCGTGTATTCATATACTATATACGTAAGCCTGAAAGTCATCCCCAAATGGGTACTTTAGGGCCAAGGTATATACTACATGGGAGTTTCCGAAATTTCGGGGTACCTTATTTTGAAGATGGGGTCCATATAAAAAGGGTCCTACTATTAGGGTACTATATTAGGGTCCCTTATTTTCGGAAACTCCCATATAGCTACATGGAGCCCTGGGGGATGGCTGGGATGGAAGGAGGCCAACCTGAGACGAAATCAACGAGCTCAGGAACCCTGAGGCTCCATGTGCCCATATAGTATATACGTAGGCCTTAAAGGGGTTCCTATGGGGCCCTTAAAGGGGTTCCTATGGGGCCTAAGTGTATACCATATGGCTACATGGAGCCTTGGAGGAAGGCCATCTACGGCGAGCAGCATGCTTGGAACATCGGACCACGCAAAGCAGTGCAACAGAAGCTGGAACTGTTGATGATATAGAGCCTGCACTACCGATAATAAGGAATATACCATCGTACCCATAGCTTAGAGTCCTTAAGATAATGCAGGATTTATATCATCAGC
>CAJNDT010002113.1:0-72500 GCA_905221615.1 Symbiodinium sp. CCMP2592
TATGGCCAGTTGGCCATTATGGCTGCAAAGTTCTCCTGGAGATTGTTTCGGATTAGACCAAAAATCCACCTTCAACAACACATACTGCCACTTGGACTGATGTGTGCTGAAACTCGGGAATTGTTTACATATGCTACGATACGATCGTTATAGCCTTATTTTAAATGGCCCATAGCATTAGGTCTAGTCGGGATTTTGCCTCGTTACAGCTTCGGATTACGATCTAAGCTATGTTGAGACGTGGTGCTCGCTTTATAGCTACTCAACTAGCTAGGTTATTAGATAAGCTGGTCTAGGTTGATCTAAGGCGGGATATCGAAATTGCGGCTGCCCTGGCTAAGCCAGCACTCAACCCAGCCTGTGCCTTGACTTTATATAAGAATCCTTGTACGTAATGGTACACGTATACTGTCCGACTGGCCCTCCAAGCCCACCGAAAGCCCGTTGAACTAAATCAATCAGTTGGCCTAGGCTTCAGCACTTGGCAAGACGAAGACTATATTGGCAGGATATGTCGCATTGCAAGACGATGCCACAGTTTCACATTGGCCACACGTGTAATTCAAACTGCTCTCATGCAGTATCGACGCCGATGGAAGCCGTTCCGGCACTGATTGCGACGGCATGAAAGAGCATCCCTCGGGCACTGCGCCATGTGCTGTGCTGTATGTCTTGTGCACCGAGAGCCTACTTGAATAAATCCGAGCGCTTTTCAATCTAACAGCCCTGAAAACGTGCGCTTTTACAAATAGAGGCCCCCAAACGCGCACAAATAAAACGTAACACAAATTAATGTAACACTTGAGGGTCCAGGAAGGTATACCTAGCTCTCGAGCTAGCTGCTTGGCGACGTCCTCCGCGTCATCCAGGTCCACCACAGCTAGGTCTAAGACCCCAAACCCTTGGCTGGAGAGGTGCCGGTAGGCCCTGTCGAGCGTGCGCCTACGTTCCTGCTGGACCGTAGCCTGCGCATCTAGCTCCGCCTCCACCTCCCAGCCCAAGAGTACTCCCACCTCTTCGGGCTGTGGGTCGCTAGCTGGGGTCTGCGGGACCCACGAGGGTACCTCCCCGGAGGGAGCCCCCGCGGTATCGTCCCCCCCTAGCTCTGCGGGGACCTCAGTGGGACACGAAGAACTTAGCGGAGGCGGCGAATCCCCAACCACAGTAGCGCAGTCGACGGCTGTAGCAGCTGCACCACCTGGCGTGGTCGGCGCCAGGGTAGCGTCGCTGTCCGACATGGCAGCGCACCTTGGTCTTTCCTTTTCCCTTCTGCGTGGCTTCTCCTGTGGCCTCCTTTCCTGAACCTTTCGTGGGCGACTTGCCCTTTCCTTTTCCCTTCTCGGCTTGTCCTGTGGCCTCCTTTCCTGAACCTTTCGTGAGCGACTTGCCCTTTCCTTTCTCGGCTTCTTCTGCGGCGGCCTTTCCTGAACCTTTGGTCTGCGACTTGCCCTTCGCTGTTCCTTTCTCTGCTGCTTCTGCTTTCCCGGAACCTTTTGTTTTTCCTTTCTCGTGCCTTTCCCGGATTCCTGCCGATTTTAATATAGGAGGCACAGATCATTATGTGTGCACGAACACCTTTGCAGTATACACTCCCCACCTTGAAATCCTCTTCAGTGTAGTAACCTCCAGCCCCGTTTAAGCTCGTACCCGACACTACTTTGCCAGCGTGAGTCCAACTATTGGGGCCAGTGCTCTGCCACATGTCCACAAGCCGGCCCTCCGTGGAGGGCCCACAACCAGCAGGGGTGGCTCTCTTAGGGGCCATGCTGCTAAGTGCCCGCTGCTTGATCCCGATCTGTAGCATAACACACGATACTGCAGGCGATGCAAGCGGGCAGTGCGGCATCCGAATCGCGAATCTCGGACTGCATATTTCTTGATCTAGCAGGTACACGGTGATACACGGTCCAACTGTGGTCTATGGTAACGAGTACACGCAGATACACGGTGATACACGGTTGGCTGTTTATTATATAAATTATTATTATCGATTCTATAATTTTAATCACAGAACACACCGTGTACAACATCATGTGTATGCCGACAAATCCACAGCGAAGCAGACCTATAGCTGCAATCTCCAGGAGGCTTGTAGCTCCCAATTAATAAAATCGGATCTCCATCAGATCTCCATCATACCAGAATCATCATATAACCTGAGAGTCCGTAGCGGCAGAGCATATATGGCATGCATCTAACAATCGACCCCAAATCCCAAAGACCATCAACCCTATAGCTGCAGTCTCCAAGAGGCGTGTAGCTCCCAATCAATATGGTCTCCAGCAGATCTCCATCATACCAGTATCATCATAACCTGCGAGTGCATAGCGGCAGAGCATGGAACTGTTCCAAGCTGACTTATAAACCCTAACCCTCAACCCGAAGACCTACACCCGACATTTCCAGAAACCGAAGACTGTTGCCCCTGATCTTGCATGACCTCGCGGCATAAAGCCTGAATCGTACCTTGAACCATTCCCATTATAACCCCCATCGATCTATAGGCACTTGTGCAACTAGCCTATATATGTAGCAGCTAGGCAATGTTGCAACTTACAATGGTTCCAAGCTGACAATCGCCGAGCCGTGTTATACTTCCGCCTTAAAAGTCTGGTTCCCAAAAGAAGAACTAAATCTCGAGCCTGAGCTTCGAAGCTACCGCCTTCTCCGCCACTAGGGGCATGAATATAGTTCTCGAAATCACAATCTACAGGAGGCACACTTACATCCCGATGATCGCGACCAAATCACAACATGCGAAAGATTCAAAACTAGTCGTCTTAGCATTCTTCACAGATTGCACCGCCGCACATGCCAGATCATGCTCCAGCATGCTCGTTCTGGATGCTGCACCAGGCTGAGCTTGATCTCAAATTTCAAGATCAGATCCTGGTATTCCTATGTAGCTCAATCTTATAGCCCTATGGCTTTTGGGTTGAATGTAGGGATACCCTACAGATGGGGTAGGAAATAATTACGGTTAGGGGTAAATACATCGAAGCCAGAAAACCTAGACCCAAAACCCACTGGGCTTTACTCCTCAACACGACAATGTAATGCACTCCATCATGGTCCTCGGATCTTGCTAACCCGAATCCTGAAAACATTGAAATTTGAAGCCAGAGCACCAATACCAAAGCCAGGTCCCATCCAGCCCTGTAACCCTAAACCCGAAACCCACTGGGCTTTTAGCCTGAGAATCTCAGAAGCCAGCAATAATCCATCATGATCCTCGGGTCTTCAGATCCTATGGGAATGAGAAAAGCTACAAAACCACAAGCCTCAAAACATCGAAACTTGAGGCACAAGCACCGGTACGAAAGCCAGGTTTCCAAATCCTGTGACCCAAAACCCAAAACCCACTGGGCTTTGTTCTCTCAAACCCAGCTACAGTATTGGAACTGCACCATGGATGGCAGAGCTTCAATATCGGGGAGACAGGTGGGTTTGTGCGAAGTAGGAGGAAAAGCCCCAAAAATCCAAACCCAAAACCTTAAACCCTAAGACCTTAAACCCCAAAACAAACCTTAAACCCTAAAGCCTTAAAAACTAAACCCTAAACTAGAGTCCTTAACCCTAAGCAAGCCGGCCTGTGCCGAGGAAGAACGAAATCTCTCGATCGACACCAGCTTCAAGCTGCGTGGCCTTGTCGAAACCGCTAAGAAGAGAAGGGCCGATGGTACAGGTGTTCAGGGCTAGGGTTTAAGGATACAGGCCTGGGGTATTGGGTCTAGGGTTTTGATGATGCATATGCATCTACAACACGATGGGCTTAAGGCCAACATTACAGCACCCAGCTCAGTCGCACTTAATATTGACATGACTTATTTCCTGCTGTCTGCTTGCTGTCTAGTCACAACACAGGGGAGGCCCAGTGCTATAGAGACATCTGCATTCTGCAAAGGCTCAGTCCATTGATTCTAAACAGAGGTCCGTCTCCTGTGGACCATCCCCCAGGACATCATCAGTAGCTCGGGCAGAAATAATAATGGAATCTACCTTCTCATGGAGGTCCACTAGTGCTTCCAACATCTCGGCTTCCAAACGATGCACCCTGGAGCTGAGCAAATCGAACTCGTGCTGGAGCCTGTTAAGATGGTCAATAGCCTCAGTGCATGCTTTGAAGAGACCTTCGAAGCGAGGATCAGATGAGGCCGGCGACATCGTGATTTTGGGGATGAACACACTGCATGCTGGCATGCTTCTACAATGTGCATTGTCTTAGTATCAATCTTTTCCTTCGTGTTGGAACCATGAACATTGCAGCAATCGACTATTTACTTTCTCAAGGGAGCAAGCCAACAAAACAGGCGGAGCCACCAAGACATGGAACTGCTACCCTTACTTGCCAAAGCAGGGTTAGGGGTTGGGGTTTGGGGTTTAGGGTTGGGGTTTGGGCTCCAGGGTCAGGGTTTAGGGGGTCTAGGGTCTAGCCAGGGTTTAGGGTTTAGGTTTTAGGGTTGAGGGTTTAGGGTTAGGGTTTGGGCTCGAGGGTCAGGGTTTAGGGTCTAGGGTCTAGCCAGGGTAGCCAGGGTTTAGGGTTTAGGTTTTAGGGTTGAGGGTTTTGGTTTAGGGTGTGGGGCTGTGGCTCGTGCAAAAGTCTGGATCAGTCGAGCAGTAGCACTAACAAGCAGCAGCAGAAGCAGTAGTAGTAGTAGTTATAGTAGTAGTAGTAGTAGCAGCAGTAGTAGTAGTAGGAGTAGTAGTAGTAGTAGCAGTAGTAGTCGCAGTACCAGCTCGACAGGGGGGTTGTCCCATACCCAAACCAGAACAAGTCTGAATGGGAAGCCAGCAGCACTCCATGTCAACCCAGAGGAATTTGTAGCTTACCCAACCTGTAAACCCTAACTATAACCCTATGAAGCCTATAGACTCTAAAACCCAAACTCAAAGCCCGAAAGCCGACAAGAAGAATTCCGAAACCGGAGAAAACCTGTAAACCCTGACTGCCCGAAAGCTAACGAGGAAACAAACCATCTGAGGCCTGGAGACAATTCGAGGTCACGGCATGCACTGCGAGGACCCGTGTCAAGCTTCAAGCACATGATGTTTTGGAAGCACTGC
Source organism: Symbiodinium sp. CCMP2592 (assembly GCA_905221615.1). Taxonomy (NCBI): domain Eukaryota; class Dinophyceae; order Suessiales; family Symbiodiniaceae; genus Symbiodinium; species Symbiodinium sp. CCMP2592. The sequence goes on from CAJNDT010002113.1 coordinate 5,065, forward strand.
AAACCCCTTGCGTGCCAAAGAATCTTGAAAGCTGGGCTGTGGAGCTTCTCCATTACTGAAGCTAGCAGTGCATGCTAGCAGTGCATGCATATTCTAAAGTAGACTACATCTTATCGACCCGAACTCCAGCAGCCCGTGCCACGGCTACTGCCAAAAGTGGCGGGGGCCGACACTCACAAGCGACGGCGTTTCAGCTCGTTCTCGTCGTACCCAAGCGAAGCCAGCACGTTGGATCGCTGGTGGGACTCCATCCACCTCATGTTTTTAGAAGCTATGCGGGAATCGATTAGCACATTCGATCTTGAGGGTCCTATAGTTGGAAGAAAGAGTCGGGGTGCATGCATCAAGCACAATGGAAGCATAGCATTCAACTCAAGATTTCCAGGCATACCTGCGTGTGTGTGTGTGTGTGTCTGTCTCTCTCTCTCTCTCTCTCTCTCTCTCTCTCTCGTCTATGTCTCTGCGGGCCAGCCTGAGCTGCTTTTCCTTGCTTTTCAAGATCCCGGGTCCGAACTTCTCGTCGAGCCTCAGCTAGCATTGGTCAAGCAGTTCAAATCTTGCATGGATATTACCCAATCGTGCGATGACATTGTACTATATGCAGGAAAGAAGCTTTTTGAAGAATTTCTTCCTCTCCACATTGTAAGGCGTATCATTTCTTTTCTTCTTCGGCCCACCATTAGCCTTGGGAGCTGCCTTCGCTTTTGACTTCGCTTTGCTCGCTGCTTTCGCTTTGCCCTTGGCCTTGGCCGATGCTCTTCGGTGCTCACTCAAGTTTCGTTGGGATTGGGGATTGATGCACGATTGCTTGGTGGCAGTGAGTACTTGGGCGATGTGTGGCCAATTTTCGAGTAGTGCTGCGTCCACATCGAAGGGTGCCTTATGTTTCAATCTCTACACATCCAATCCTGCTCTCTGGGCATGCACATGCAACCTCTCAAATGCTGGTGGGCTGCAGGACCCTCCTCCGACCTTTCTTTGGAAGCCCTGGCCTAGGCTGCATGATGAAGCGACCCGGGCGACAGTCGCAAATTGAGGATAGGATACGAACCCCAAGCCTTTAACCTGAATATAATACCATCCCCAACCTCAAACCCTAAAATTGAGCCGCTGCTCAGATCCATAAAGCCCTGAGATTGTGCCCGGAATTCGGCGACCCTGCCTCGGTTGCCGGTGCTTTAATCTTCTTCTTGTCTGTCTCCTGCCAGAGACAAGATAAATTGGCCGGCATGGGTGCTCTTTATAGTAGGTTTTAGGGTTTTGGGCCTAGGGTTTTGGGCTTCAGGGTTTAGGCATTGGTTCCGTAAAACCTAAGCGACCGTGCCTCGACTGGCGGGCATTCATCTTCGACCAGCACTTCCTCGTACTCCTGCCCGAGATTTTTAATCAGCCGGCTGGGGGGAAGGGCTTGGGTTTCGGGCTTTAGGGTTTATGTAAGGCCTAGGTTTTTTGGCGCTATGCATGGCTAGGAAGCGACCCTGCCTCGGTATCCGGCCACTGCCCTTCATCTTCGACTTGCACTTCCTCATATTCCTGCCCGAGAAAGAAATCGGCCGGCATAGAATTGGGGGAAGGGCTCCGATTTCGGGTTTTAGGGTTTATAATAAGGCCTAGGGTTTTCCTCTTTATATGCATGATTACGAAGCGACCCTGCCTCGGTATCCGGCCCCTGCCCTTCATCTTCGACTTGCACTTCCTCGTAATCCTGCCCGAGAAAAAAATCGGCCGGCATAGAATTGGGGGAAGGGCTCCGATTTCGGGTTTTAGGTTTTAGGGTTTATAATAAGGCCTAGGGTTTTCGTCTCTATATGCATGACTACGAAGCGACCCTGCCTCGAAAGCCGGCCCCGGCCATTCATCTCCGACCACGACTTCCTCGTATTCCTGCCCGAGAAAAAATCGGCCGGCATAGAATTGGGGGGTAGGTATATAAGGCCTACGGGGCACCGTGCCTCGGGAGCAGGTTCTTCATTTTCAACCACGACATCCTCGTACTCCTGCCCAACATGTGGGATTTGGGTTCCCTTAATTTATAACAGTATGAAGCCCTGCCTCGGTATCATCGGGTGCTTCATGATCTTCATACTTTGCTGGAAGTGTGTCCTGCCCGAGAAGACACAAATAGGTTTGCGTAGGATTGGGGGCTTGGGAAAGATCCTGCCTCCTCTTCGGGCTGCCATGATGCAGGCTTCTCCTGTAGGTTCTGGGGGCACAAACACTCTAAGCTCACCGTGGCTTAGCATGAGGTGTCGGGACTCTAAAAAATTGTAGAGCTCTAAGGGGTAGGACGGTTAGGACTAAAGGAGAGCTAAGGGAGGTTTAAGGTTTCGGCTAGTGGTTTAGGGCTTCGGCTAAGTTTAAAGTTTAAAGTGATTGATAAGTTAGGTTTACCTGATGCGTAATTCGATTCTACTTGTTGCTGATCTATGCAAATCATGTGGGAGGCTGGTGTGCAAGTTACCAATTTAGAGCAACACTCCGAGCCTCGGGTAGCCCGGCGGGGGGAGGAGAGTCCCAGACCTGGGCATGATTTTTCGGAATGTTGGAACCCTAGACCCTAGATAAGCCCAAAGACAAGCAGTAGATAGATTGTTGCAGCAGGGGGTCCGAGTGGATTTCGGCCCACATTCGTTTCGTCCACGGCACATTGTTGGGTATCTCCGGAAAACCGGCCCAAGGATCGAAATTCGTCGATGGAACATGGTTCGGTGTCTCCTGGGAGCACCCGACAAGTAGTAGTAGTAGTAGTAGTAGTTGTTGTTGTTGTTGTTGTAGCCGTGGTAGTAGTAGTAGTAGTAGTAGTAGTAGTAGTAGTAGTAGTAGTAGTAGTAGTAGTAGTAGTAGTAGTAGTAGTAGTAGTAGTAGTAGTAGTAGTAGTAGTAGTTAATGGTAGCAGCAGCTGTAGCAGTAGCCGGAATAGAAAGGAGCAGCAGTAGCAGTAGCAGTTTTCGTCAGATGATCATGACATGCGACAAACGGATGGCCTCACTTTCGTAGGCATCCTCAGGCCACCCATCTTCTGGGAAGTCAGCCAGCTCCTGCCCAAACGTGTGAGGTTTTCATGTTTCGTGCTCATGATGCAATGTGTTTAGCTGGTTGGTCCTTTGCCCACCATTCGTCATCATCGAGCTCTTCGTTCTTTGTGTGGCTTTGCTTTGTGTCCTGCAGTCTGAATGTTACACTGTTACACTTTAAGTAAGCATGCTATGGCACTAAGTTTCGTCCTCCAGCCACTCATCTTCATGCCCATCGCCTCGCTCCTGCAAAAACTTCAAGGGTTCTGCCGAGTTCATGAGCTGTGATTGTCAGCATCCGATCAGTCCTCTTGCAAGTTCCCGGGGTCGTCCTGTCGTAGCTCCGACTGGACAAGCCCCTGCTACAGGAGCTGGTCGCGATGTCTCACGAGGCGATCGAGACGCTAGACAAAGAGTCCCCGCCTAGGAAGTGGCTAGGGGCTGGGCTCCGCCAACAGAGCCCCGCTAACATGATGGAGCGGCGGGTTCTGTCGGCTACCAGCTGGGCGGACCTGTCTTAAAAGGACATCGCTAGCTTGGATGCCGCTATGTCTGCGGGCCTGACACAGAGGTTCGCCGCTCGGCCGCAGCAGCCAAGGCCCAGCTAGACCAGCTCGCCGCAGCCAATGCGGCCGCTAGCCTCCGAAGGCCAAGGCCCGCAAGGAGGCGGAGGCCATAGCCGCTAAGTTAGCGCTAGAGAAGAAGGCCGAGCACGACCAGAGAGTCGCAGCGGCCGCGCTAGAGCAGAAAAAGAAGGAGGCCGCAGAGCGGCCCGCTAAGGAGGAGCAGGCTGCCGAGCTGGAGTTCCAGCAGGTAGGCAGACTGCAGAGGAGGCCGCTAACAGAGACGCGACTGGTAGGGGCAGCGCCGATCCGGCACCTGCTGGCTGCCTCACCCTCTACTGTGGACCCTGCTGCCACCGCTGCAGCCGCTACCGTGGACCCCACGCCGGCCGAGTCCGCCGCTGGGAAGTTCATGGAAGTCGGGCCGAGGGCCCCGACCGCTAGCCCCTCGTTCCCTCGTGCCGCTAGCCCAGGCAGAGGCCGGGGCGAGAAGGGCAAGGGAAAGGGCCAGCCGGCCGCTACGATCAATGTGTTCGACGACACGTGGAGCACGCTATTCGATGACCCTGACCGCTATTTGGAGCTGCTCCGCCGGGAGCTCCAGCAGGAGCGCGCTATCGAGCAGGCGGGTGGCATGCGGGCCAACGTCCGTACCGCTAAAAAGACACCGATGACTTTCGCGCTAAAGGGCAGGGCCAGACCCCCGCCCGGAGCCCACGCTAACAGCCTTCCCAAAGGGAAGAGCTACTGGTACCTTGAGCTATCATGGTCAAGCATCGACCGCGATCTCTGGCCGTTGGGCTCGTGGGATCGCCGCTATGACTTGGGGAAGGGCAAGGGGCCCAACCCCCGCTATGGAAAGGGCGAAGACAACGTGCTATTGAAGAATGCTATCCACCATGGAGAGCATCTCTACACGCTAGGCAGGGAGGACGCCGCACTGATGTGCCGCTACGTCCACCCGCCCGCTAACACCGGCCAGGGGGAGAGAGCTGGCGAGTTGCTAGCCATGCTATTGCCCAGCTGCTATACCCAGCACCAGCCTGGGCGCTGCCGCTACTCCCTGGGCCACTGGGACGCTAACGCCTGTATCTTCAGGTGCGCTACGACCTGCGAGGTCTGTTCGCTAAGAGCCTGTAACAGGCGTATGTGGTTTAAATGTGATGACCACGCTAGTCACTGTTGTGACGGGTGTAAGAAGGTGAGCCGCGGGGAGGACTGGGGCGGCCGCTAAAAGCAGGCCCCGGCCTCGCTACAGGCCCCGGCCTCGCTGCTTCCACTCGCTACTTTTGAGTTGCACGCGGCTACCTTTGCAGTGCCCTCTGCTGCCGACCGCTAGCCGCAGCAAAAGTCAGGGCTGTGCGGCTGCCTGTGTGCACGCTACAGTCCATGCTACCCAAGAGACTGGGTTATACTAAAAACTTAGATCAGTTGATTTCTTAGGAATCAATTGATTCCTACGATTTCGTCAACGCCAAGATTAACCGAAATTGAAGCACACTTTTGCAAACGAATTTGTGGAAACGAGGAGAAGGTGCGTACAGATTTTTAACCCCCATTGCGTTGTAGATTTCGTGAGAATCTGTACAGCAGGGTTTTGTAGAATCCGAGAGATTCTCTCGGATTCTGTAGAACCGGCCGGGGCCAAACTTCCACCAAACTTCCACACCCCACGGCTGAAACTTCCACTCGCTTTTTGGTGCTTGAAAGCTAGGTTTTCCGTGGTTTTGAAGACACAAACCACCAACAGATGATCACTTTCGGCAGCTGCTTCTGTGTGTTTGTGTCGACAAAATACAGCCCCAAACTTCCACCAAACTTCCTCTCCGACCCGGCCAAACTTCCACAGCCCCGGCCGGAAGTTTAGAGGAAGTTTCCTCGAAACTTCCTCTCCGCAGCCCCTCCGCCGAACAACCGAAAACGAAGAAATCTGTACACATTTCTTCGCCGTTTTAGCTTCATTCCCACGAATTCGTTTCATTTTGCGCCCACTCACGTTCGTTTAATTTTTCTCTGCAAATCAATTGATTCCTTAGCTTGTCCGTTTTACAAATTCAATTGATTCCTACGTTCTGTTGATTCTGTGGTTTTTAGTATAACCCAGTCTCTTGGGTACACACATGTCGGCAGCCAGAAAGAAGGGAAGAGCTAGAGCGAGAGAGTGTCGAGAGTACCGGGGGGGCAAGGGGCCGGGAGTCGGTGGGGCCGCTAGGGCTGCCTGCTGCTGCAGTGCCCTTTTCAGCGAAAGCTATCGACTGGCACTCCCCACACACACTCTCACGCTAGAAGCTTTTCCCCAATGTGCTAGCAGGAACATTTCCTTTTTAAACGATTTTCTTAGGGTGGCGTAGGGCCCGTCGTGCCTGCTACCATGGCAGAGGCTCTGGCAAAGAAGCTAGCCCTCGGAAGCAGCGAGCTTCGGTTCCTGCTAGTGCAGCACAAAGTCTCGGATGCTATCCAATCCGAGCTCTTTTCCAACGGTATTGATACCGTCGCTAAGTTCGCCGCCTCGGCGACAGATGAGGCTGACCTCAAGAAGATGCTAAAGGACAGCTTCGCGATTGAGCCGTCCACCTCGCTCGCTAGCCGAGCTCAGGCCGCGGGGGTCACCATCGCATGGAGGACCGCTAACTCCCGCACCGAGCGGCAAGCGGAGGCAGAGGCTACAAGCGAGGTCCGGGGTTGGGCGAAGCCCATCCCAGCTACCGACTACATGGCCATGCGCCAGGCCTTTACCGCTAAGTTTGGGGATCTGGAGGACAAGCAGACCCCCGCTAAGGAGTACATCGAGAAGAAGCTAGCCGAGCTCGAATCCGGCGAGTTCCGGGCGGAGCCGCTAACCGAGGTCATCAGCCGGGACGAGTGGGACCCGGACACGCTACTGCCCGTCTGGAATGGCAACGGCACGCTATCCATGAAGAAGGGGGGAGCTAGGGCGGCCACGCCCTCTGGGCCGGAGCAGCTACGGCTGCGACTCACGGTCCTCCAGAACACGCTTTTTATGATGCAGCTAAGGCACCCCAATCGAGAGGAGCTGCAGGATGTCACCATAAAGACGCCCCCCCCAAGGGTGGCAAGGCTAAGAAGCGTTTGGGTGCCGATCGCACCCCGCAGGGGAAGCCTATCTGCTTCTGCTACAACGCTAAGGGCTGCAAGAATGGCAGCAAGTGCCACTTCGAGCACGTCTGCTCGCTATGCTTCGGAAAGCACCCCGCTACGCAGTGCCCCACCAAGAAGCAGACGGAGGCCGCTAAGGAGGACAAGCCCTCCAACTGACCCGCTATTGCGGCCGCGCCCTCAGTGCCTGTGACCCCCCCGAGGGGGGATGCTATGCCGACCCCGGTGGCCGCTACGCCTGCAAAGCCGCTACGGGTGCTTTACCTTTTCTCTGCGTACCTCGCGCCGGCTAGATGTGGCGCAGTGTTTGCACCAGCTAGCAGCGGAGCTCGGGCGAGATGTACGGGTCGAGTGTGTCGATCTTCTGCGGCACGCTAAATACGACCTTAGCCAGCCCAAGATTCGGCAAAGCTACCTGGATCGGATAGCTAACAAGGAGTTCGACGCGGTGGTGCTTTCTCCGCCGTGCGCTAGCTTCTCCAGGGTGCCCTGGGCTAATTTTCAAGGGCCCCGCCCCGTACGGAGCTATGAATTTCCCCGAGGTCTGGAGACGCTAACACCTGCAGAGAGAGATCGCGCTATCCTGGGCAACATTTTCGCGGATTTCAGCTTCGAGGTCGCTAACCTCGTGGCCGAGGGTGCAGCTACTTTTCTGGCCGCCGCTTGCCGACCTTCTGCAAAAGGGGCTACGGACGGTGGCCTTCCACCAGGCTAGCTTTGGTACGCCATACGCTAAGCCGACTCGGCTGCTACTGAAGTGCTCTTCTGCTATGCCCGACTTTGTGTGCGAAGGCCCGCCGTGCTACGACAAAAAGGGCCGCTACACAGGACCGCTGCCTTCTGCTGCTACTCTGGGACGCATGTTCACGCGCACCGCTAAGGGCCCCTTCAAGACCTCAGGTTCCGAAAAGTGGCCCGCTAGAATGTGCCAGTGGCTGGCTATCCTGATTCTGGACTCCTGCCAGCACCCTGCTGCCGCTGCCCAGGGGGGAGGGTGGCGCTAGGCCGGAGTGCCCGCTACCCGAGACCTTCCCGACCTGCGAGCCGGAGGGGTCGAGTGCTAGGGGGTTCAGGGCCATCGTTCCCGCTAGACATGCTACTCTATGCCGACGACCTCGAGTCCTTGGGCCGAGGGGCTAGAGGACGCATGGGGATCCCGCTTAGCTACCCTTGCTAGTCTTGGGTACCCTTAATTTCAAATGGGTCAGGGGGTTTCGGGTGGAGTGGCTAGGCATGGAAACGGAGTACTCCGCGTGGAGGCTAGGCTTGTCCCAGAAGAGGACCGACTGGCTAGTGGAATGGCTTCGGAAGCTAGTCCGTGAAGGGAAGTGTGAGGCCAGACCTTTCGCACAAGGGCTAGGACGCCTGGGTTTCGCTTCCATGGCGCTAGACTGGGAGCGCCCCTTTCTGGGTCCGCTACACGCCTGGTCCTCGGCTATCCAGGGGAAGCTGGGACTCCTCACGCTACCCACGATGATTCGTGTCCTCTGTGGTTGGCTAGCAGACCGCTTGGAAGCTGGGGGCCGTCTCCACTTCGCAATTGGACGGGGCAGCACCGCTTTCCTTCTACACCTGGATCGGGGGCTTCCTTGAGCTAGTGGACGGCTGCCACGGTCCCTGGTTCTCGCTAGAAGTAAAGAAGGACTGGGCCCCCTGAACCTTCGCTAAAGGGGATCCAAACAAGGTCATAGCCGCACTGGAGCTACTGGCTACTTTGGTCGGTGTGAAGCTCTGGGTCCCAGAAGGGGACGCTAAGAAGACCTCCAAGGTTGCCATCCGTGGCTACACATCGACCCTGGTGTTGATGGAGCTAGCAGAGGAACTCTCCGCTAAGAACTGTGAGCTTCAGCTACAGTGGATCCGCAGGGATCTGAACCAGCTAGCGGACGATCTCACGAACGAGAACTTCGCTAGTTTCTCCCCGGACTTCAGGGTGAACCTGGAGGGGGAGCTAGAGTGGCGCGTGCTGGGCCGTCTCCTCGAACACTCGGCTAGCTACTTCCAAGAGCTAGGGCAGCTAGGAGTGAGGAAGAGGACGGGAGAGCCGAAGGCTCCGAGGTTCGCTAAGAAGGCCCGTAAGCTAGGTCCCTGGTAGCCCTACGGCTGCGCGAGGAGATTAGCTAGCCGAAGGCTAGAGTTCTTCTCCGGGCTAACGCGGGACTTCGCCACAACGCTAAAAAGAGAAGTTCGTGTTGTCCGTGCTACTGCGTGAAGCCGGTTAGCTAAAGCTAGGCTTGCTACGTACTCCCCGGAGGTGTAGAGGGAGGTGGCGGGAGGATACGCTAGCTAGTGTACGCACTCGTGCCGAGGCACGAGGTACGACAGTGTATGCTAGCGCTAGTATCCCTGTGGGAAACATCGAAGGTGTTTCGCTAGAAAACGTCGAAGGGGTTTTCCTCTGAAGCTAAACAGAACGAAGCCTGTCTGTTTGCTAGAGTGACTGCACATGGCCGGTGAAGCATGCGCTACTCCGTGGCCATTGTGCTGAAAGGCCCCCAGCTACTGGGGGGCCACCCTGGGGATTAGCTAGCCGAAGGCTAGAGTTCTTCTCCGGGCTAACGCGGGACTTCGCCACAACGCTAAAAAGAGAAGTTCGTGTTGTCCGTGCTACTGCGTGAAGCCGGTTAGCTAAAGCTAGGCTTGCTACGTACTCCCCGGAGGTGTAGAGGGAGGTGGCGGGAGGATACGCTATAGCTAGTGTACATTATAGCTGCTGCGTTCGGGAGCGACCTGCGGACCAGGGGGGACTGAGCAAGCTTGCGGAGGTAGATGAGGACACCTAGGTCATTGTCAAACTCCGCCTGCGGCCAGGACATCCCAGCACGCGCCAAACGTCACTATACAGCGATTTGATTTGATAACGAGGGTCGTCTCTATAGGGTGTGCTTCGAGAAACAGTATCATTAGGAGCAATCCTCTTCTGATCTGATGCAGCAAGTGCTGCATAAAAAATATCCTGTTTTAACAGGCAATTGCAAGAATTGATGCATGTTTAGATCCAGGACAGGTCGAGTAAAGTGTTGCTATCCGAAAAGATATAGGTGTGGACAGCTGTTCTGCGATTGCGAAGATTGAAAAAGAAGAAGAAGAGTAAGAAGAAGAAGACGAACAAGAAGAAGAAGAAGAAGAAGAAGGGATATACATATGTAACTCCAAGAACAAACGAAAGCTTGCGATTCCCAGGCATGTTGGGATTGTGGCATACGGCTGCTTTTGAGGGTCCGGGAAAGATATTTGGAATTGCATGGATTTGTTCAGATTGAACCCGCAGCTTGACTGAGGTATCTGTGGCATTTGGTGCCTTGGGGTTTGGGTTTGTGTGCAGTTGTCCATTCCAGATTGGATTTGCCATTGGTCATACACTTGCTTCGCATTTTGGGATCACAGGATTTTGTGCGGATGCTGGGGCTACTGCACCATGTTTCCGAGTCCTGAAGAAATAAAATCAGTAAAATATAGATGGTAGTGCAGGCTACATGGCTTGGCAAGCCCCGGCTTTCCGCTTAAAGGCCAGGGTCATCTGCGACAACTTGTTGCAACAGCTTGATCATGAGCATCTTCGGAAAACGGGCAGGGTTACCAGAGTCCATCACTTCCGGAGTGCGAAGAATCGTGCAAAGTTTCGTTGGGTTTTTGCAGTGCGCAATAACAGGTTCTTCACTTTGCGAGCTGTTCAGGAGGCACTTCGCTTGATGTTCCGAGAAAACCCAGCACTGGAGATCCCGAATGTTCCGGGGTTGACCTTTAGTGAGTGGTGCAAGCAAGAAGCCGACACGATGCAGAAGTTGCTGTGCAAAGCCCGTCGCTCCATCGCCATGGACAACGAGGACACGCAGATGCCGGAGGACCCTTGGGCATGCAACGGAAATGTTCAGATTGAGACACTTGTAAATCTGCGATCAAAGCTTTAAGATCATTGCAAAGATTCTTTCGAGAACAATGTGCTGTAATGGCGATGCCCATGCACCTCCCGCAGGATGCTGATGCCGATGATCATGATGGCGATTTGGCTTTGCGGCTGCATTATTCTGAATTGCATAGGAAGGTTGGGCACCATCATTTTCTAGTCTCGATATCGTTGAGGCTGCAATCGCAGATGGGAGCCAGGCTACAGCCTCTCGGCCGAAAGAATAGGAAGGTTGGTCGCGATCATGTTCAAACATCCCGAGGCTGCCCTGCCTGATGGGTGTCTTGATGGAGGTACAGCCTCTCGGCTAGAGACTTTGCACGCCGAGGTTTCTGCGAGTAAGTTGCAACAGAATCGATCTGAGGCAGTGAAGCCTTTGACCAGATTGAAGGCGAAGACGTGCCACTGCTGGCATTTGGAATGAGAATGCACGCACTGGTTAAAAGCTATAGTATGTATACTGTATCGTGATTATCTGAGGACATTGTCAATGATGTCGTCGAGTTCATGGGCTGGGGAGCCTTTCTTGCAATGTGTCCTGAGCATTCCCGAATGTAGGATTTGTGCGATTGGAAGCATGCAGGCTCCAGCAGATGGAGATGACCCCGAGGGACACCAGATGCACGGTTGCATTAAGTATTGTGATGACTGCATATGATAGCTGTCCGATCTGCCCTGGTTTCTGCGGTGTCCATGCAAGGACTTGGGAGGATGATGATGATGATGATAGCGACTACAAGGCTGTACTTTCGACATTACCATTGGAGCTTTGGGGTTGGGGTCTTGGTTGTATTCTAGGACAAGTAGTATAGAACTCGGGGTTCCAGGTTTAAGTTTTAAGGGGTCGTGCATGGTTCCAATTTTGCAGGCTTTGGCCGCATGGAATCCGGACGATGAATGGGCGGAGCAATACCAGGACCGGTTTCACTTTCAGATTTCGAGACCTTCGGGGGTTTGGGGTTCATTACGGTTTGTTGCCTAGTATCCCGGAGATTGTAAGTGACAATATAGGATCCTTGTTCGGGACTGCTATGTATATATATATATATATACATGCTATAGTATATAGCTTCAAGGATTGATGGTCTGGGTTCTTCGCTCGTGCAGGAAATGCCAAAGGAAGAAGAGGGCAACGATGAAGACCAGGACCGGCTTCACGCATGGCCTTCGAGTTCCTGAGGGTATGTATGTAGACATTATATAAGTGTATATGTATATATATATATACACACATATTTATATTCGTACGGTTTGGGAGATTGTTTATGGGTGGCTTTAAATTTAATCTAGGGATTCGGAAACATGTATATACTGCTTTATATAGGGTTCGCTGGGTTGATGTAGTGGTTCAATTATTTCTGCAGAGCATGCAGGAATGGCCAGAGGAAGAAGAGTGCACCGATGAAGACCAGGCCGGGTTTCACGCAGAGATCTCGAAGTGGCTCATGTAGTTTCGAGAGGAATGGGAAAAAATCCTGAGCAGACTGGGGCCGAGGACCTAGATTTGGTGTATAGCTTGAAACTTTCGAACCTGATTGCAACGACAGGACGAAGGAGCACTCCAAGAGGGCGATGACACATGGAAGGAGGACCATACTCACGCCGCTGGGTTTTATTTCCGTGTGTTTCCTTTCGTTTGTGCATGCAGGACGAGAACGCCCAGGAACAGGGGGACGAAGAAGAGTGGGCCGAGGAGCTTATAAACCTGTTGTATCTTCTGATAAAGATTCGCATTGCCCAGAGGACAAAGCTGGAGATCTCCAGGACGACGATGATATGGACGACCACTGGGCCGAGGACCCCAGTTGGCGGCATTAGCTTTGTAGCGGGCTCTTCGGCCGTAGCGGGGCCGTCTGCGGCCCCCTTGCCCTTGCAAGCACGGATCAGGTGAAACGGCTAAGAGAATCTAGCTACCTGAGATAGCGAAGCCGAGGGCTATCCGTGGGAGGAGGTTTAGCACAGTCACTGGCTCCTGCGCCTAGCTCGGTTTCCTAGCGCCTGCCCTCGCTCCTTGCTCCTCCTGCAGAACACTAGCGGAACACGAAAGCACAACACAGGCAACACAGCAAGTGACATGTAGCAAGAACGTGGTTCCCTCCACTCTCTTCTTTCTTCACCCCCCCCCACCCCCCCCCCACCCCCCCCGGCCCACAAGAAGACCCTCCCCCCCCCCTCCCAAGCACACCCCCTCAAAAATTTAGCGGCGTTTCGCAAAGGAGGAAAAGGGAGAGAGAGAGAGAGAGAGAGAGAGAGAGAGAGAGAGAGAGAGAGAGAGAGAGAGAGAGAGAGAGAGAGAGAGAGAGAGAGAGAGAGAGCGAGAGGCAGAGAGGGGAGGTGAAGCGGTTCCGACCTAGCAGTCTTTCTAGCCTTGGTGCGAGTGCGAGTTCGGCGGCTTAGCACGCCCTGCGCTCAAGGATGACTGCTAGCGGACCCTGTTGCGGGATCCTCGGGGGCCTCATCATCTTCCGAGTTAGCGAGCGATCCTTCGCTAGCGTCTCCTTCGGAGATAGCCCCTTGGTTCGGCCAGCATAGCTTACACACATGTGTGTACTCATGCGGCCCCGGAACCGAATCAAGAACCCTAGCGTTGCGGAAAGCCCGGCGCTTTCCCATCCAGCAGCCTGTAGCCCCCCCTTTTTGCATGCGGAAAATGGCACCTGGGACCTCTACAATCACATAGCTGCCCTGGCTGCGGTCAGGAACCCTGGCCTGCCTTTTAGCAGGCCGTTCCACGACCTCCGCAGAAGCCTCGGAGCTACTCCCGGCCACGGCAATTTCGCGCTCGTCGAGCGCTTCGTAGCGGTCGTCCCCCCTAGCTGTCTTAGCGAAGAGAGGTTGGAGACGGGACACCCTACCCGCAAAGGATCTAGCGCACACGTCGGACCCCTCGGGTTTCCAACGCCCTAGCAGATCCTTATCCTGCGGTGGGATCTCCTTTAGCGCCAAACCCGTTGGTAGCACCGAGCGCTCACTGTGCTCCGTCCAATAGCCCTGGACCTCCCTGGGGTAGCCCATGATAGCCAGCAGCCCCGCAGTTGCCACCATAGCGTCCGCATAGGTAGCCATCTTCTTCTCCAGCTGCCCCGCCCGGCCCAGCCCCGCCATGAGGTAGTCCTGGGCGTAGTTAGCGTGAGCCTTCAGGAGATCAAAGCCGGTCACCAGCCAGCTCTTAGCGACCAGAAAGGCGTGCTCCGACACCACGACCGGTAGCTCCTTGACCCTTCTTGTAGCACCGGAAGTCTTTGTCTTCCGGAGGATGGTGGTGAGACGCCCCTCCACCATCAATAGCTCCGCCGGCAGGATAGCTTGAAGGTCCGACCATCTTAGCGTGGCCCAGACCTTGACCAACTTAGCCCAGGCCCAGACGCGCCAGCCCACCGCCAGGGCGGGATTGACCACCACCAGCTCTAGCTGCACCAGCATGTAAACGGCGTAGCGCAGAGCCCTCTTGATCAAGGGGGCTCCCTCCGCTAGCTGCTCCACTATGCTGTCCTTCGCGGCCCAGACCCGTAGCTCGACCGGGAAGTCGGCCACCTTCTCCATCCATGAGATAGCCTTAAGAATAGCTTCCGGAACCGACCGGCCGCAAGGTTCATCGCTCCTAGCGAGGAGGTAATCCACCAAATCAGCGGCGGTGCCCGGAGGCGGCCTGAGCTTAGCAGCGTGGAGCCATTGGCGCCACTGCCTGTAGTAGCTCAGGTAGCGCTTCAAAGTAGAAGCCCGTGTCTTCCCTGGGAGCAACATAGCTGCCCGCACGGGATCCAGACGCTTCCTTGCCCAAACTTCCAGCAGTCGCTCGTGCCGGGCTGTATAGCACCTTTCGGTTCCGCTCCCCGGGGGGAGGTCTTAGCGGCACCGTAGGTTGGTGCGTAGCTTCTTCGGCCTCCTCTCTTGGAGCCGGTAGCGGTGGCATCCGGGCTCTCCAGGTGATGTCGTCCTGGAAGTAGCCATGCACCCTTTGATAAACCGTAGCTTCCTGCCGTGCTTCTTGTAGCCAGCAGTAAACGCCATCCCATAGCCACGGCTGGTAAGGAATACCAGCTCTCGGGCTAGCTGCTTGGCGACGTCCTCCGCGTCATCCAGCTCCACCACAGCTAGCTCCAAGACCCCAAACCCTTGTGGCTGGAGAGGTGCCGGTAGGCCCTGTCTAGCGTGCGCCTACGTTCCTGTTGGACCGTAGCCTGCGCATCTAGCTCAGCCTCCACCTCCCAGCCCTCGAAGAGCACTCCCGCCTCTTCGGGCTGTGGGTCGCTAGCTGGGGTCTGCGGGACCCACGAGGGTACCTCCCCAGAGGAAGCCCCGCGGTATCGTCCCCCCTCAGTGACGAAGAACTTAGCGGGGGGGGGGGGAATCCCCAACCACAGTAGCGCAGTCGACGGCTGTAGCAGCTGCACCATCTGGCGTGGTCGGCGCCAGGGTAGCGTCGCTGTCCGACATGGCAGCGCACCCGAAGCAGGGCTAATTAGCCCTGTTCCCCTTCCTACCCGCACTCGAAAATTGCCCCCCAGTAGCTGGGGGCCTTTCAGCACAATGGCCACGGAGTAGCGCATGCTTCACCCGCCATGTGCAGTCACTCTAGCACAGACAGGCTTCGTTCTGTTTAGCTTCAGAGGAAAACCCCTTCGACGTTTTCTAGCGAAACACCTTCGATGTTTCCCACAGGGATACTAGCGCTAGCATACACTGTCGTACCTCGTGCCTCGGCACGAGTGCGTCTCAGTACTTTCAGTTCCGTCGGCAGCCAGGCGAACCCATCACGAACTTCCTCGTCAGGGAGACGCTTGGCTTTGAGGAGTTCAACGAGGCTCTGGTTCGCCTACGAGAGGAACGGCAAGGGCTAACGATTGATAAGCAGCTGTTCGGGTTGGAGACTTTGTTGCGTAAGGAGGAGGTAGTGACTGAGCGCGAGAGATGGAGTGATGAGTCCTGGTCCGGATGGCGTCGGGGCTGGTGGGATGAAGAGGACTGGGCCGAGGAGCCGGCTCCCGAGGACCAGAGCGCCGGCGCCGATCAGGATGCAGAGGTCGCGGCTGAGGATGTACCCGTGGATGGTGGAGGCCGCTCGCCGACCAGAGCGCCGCCTGAGGATCAGGGCGGTGAAGGACAGACTCCACCAGAGGGAGCCTCCGTGACTCCGTGACCTCGCGACGCACACTTCGACCTCCAGAGCGGCACCCGAGAGGGGCGCAGACGGAGGATGAGACCTTCGATTCCTTCATCTTGGATGTGCTTCGAGGGTGGCGCTTGCTGCAGGCTGCTAGCCTGACCTTGGAGGAGCGCCGCGACGTCCTCACGGCCACTTCGAATCGATTGGACTTTGAGTCTGTGTCGAATGCGCTTCAGGTCCTGTGGGATGAGCAGCTATCAGGAGTCCGGCGTCACGGTCATGGTTCCCATCTATATCAAGGTGCCCAGGTGTTGGACGAGCAGGCCCAGTACGACCCACAATGGGAGGAGCAGGGCTGGGAAGAAGAATCCTGGCCCGAAGGACACTGGGAAGATGCCCAGTATCATGGCGAGAGCCCAGAAGCCTGGGCTGAAGAGTGGGAACAGGTGCCTTCCAATGCCAACCCGGACGTCCTTACGAATGCGGAGTTGGACGATCCCACTGTCAGAGATGCCTTGCAGGCGGAGAGAGCAGCTGAGGCGATGGCCGCCGATGCGGCATTGACTTGGAAGCGAGCCCAGCAAGCAACCGCAGCGGTGCGCAAGGACCGAGGATTCGGAGCATCGGAGGCCTTTCGTCTGGCCCAGAAGGGCGATCAATGCCACAAGTGTGGCAGCTACGGCCATTTCGCTCGTGATTGCAAGGGCTCCGGTGCAAAAGGACGTCCTAAAGGAGCTCTTTCCATGGAGTATGACTACGGCACCTACGACCACATGTACTACATTGGCGGAAAGGGCAAGAAGAAGGGCAAGACCAAGGGCCACTTTGGGCTCGGCAAGGGTCCCATGCACAAGGGCAAGATCGGCAAGCAACCCCGGATGTTCCCCGGTGTGAATGCCTACGGGTTGGAGATGCTTGGCACCGAAGGTGATCTCAGCTTGGGCTGTTACGCGTCCCAAGAGAAGGATGCGATTCCTCCAACTTCAGGTCTTTTGGACTGTGGAGCAACAGGAGGCCAGTGTTCAGCGGCTCATTGCATCTGTCATTGAGCAGGACCAGGGAGCTACGATCACTATTGATCAGTCGAGTCTCGTCGCCCGTATTTCAGGTATGGCTCTGGGGCTTGGGGTCGTGCTCAGTATCATGTGACCTTGTCGTCCAAAGTTAGCGGCTATGAGAAGCAGTTTGGCGTCTATGCTTTGCCAAATCCTCCGGAAGCTGTTGAGCCCTGGTTTCGCCCCCACATGCTGGTTCCTATCTTGGTAGGTATGAGTCACATTGGTCCCGAGGGCGCTGGCATGATCATTGACTTTAATGACGGTTCCTTTCTGAATGCAGCCGATATAGCTAACAAGCGTGAACTACCGCCAGAAGAAGCACGACATCTGCCAACAAACTCGAAAGGTCACTACATCCTGGACGTGGCCGCCTACCTCACTGGAGGCCAGACTTGCAAGACAGGGCATTGTTCAGTTGTTTTGAGACAGCCGTGGGTTCCTTCTTCTTCGCATTCCAGTGATCTCTACCCTTTGCCGGGCACTGATGAAGATCTCCCTCTACAGTTCATGTATGGTGTTGAGATGTGTGGTGCTACAGTAGTGCAGAGAACGAATCAGGATGCGAGTGCAGACCTCCGCAAGCGCATGATGAGCAGCTTCAGAAACATGTGACAGCAAAATCGTCATCTCCAGATCTTTCTAGCTCGAGGATGAGCGGGCAGTCTAGACCATCTCCTCACTTCGCCAACGACTTGATCGCGGACTGCAATGGCTCCAAAGAAGGCTTCAGCGCTTCCGGAGCTGGACTACGAGAGGGCAGTGGGCCCCGACACACGGGACCCCCGGGCCTTAAGGACGCAGTGGCCTTGCTTCGGAGAACATCCGGAGCTTACTGTGGGGAACAACAAGTACGCCCAATGGAAACATTGCGCCACATGCTGCTACAGGGTGTCTTATGTTCCACGAGAAGGCGCCCCAGGATCCGACAGCAAGACCGAGAACTTCCCAACGATTCGGAAGGCCCTCGCGCAGCTCCACGAGGACATCGGGGATGTGCAGCCGGAGGGGGAGATGGTCAAGGTGGCAATCGATCTGGAGTATGCCCGCAACCGCTACCATCAGCTGATTCAGAAGTTCGATCGCCGCAGGGCACCAGCAACGAGAGGACCCACGACGACAAAGGCCACTTTGGGACCATCGGCGGCAAAGCCATCGACTACTCCGACCTTGAAGAGTGGGTACAAGGAGACGGAATTGCGCGAGGACGGTGCGATGATCAATCCGAACCTGGTGGACATGGAGGACGGACCACCCGGGAGACCATCGCCGACTTCGACAACGACGAGCTGGTCAGTGGCGGGAACGCCCGACCAGCAGTGAGGCCGACTTTTCCCAAGCGAGTGGCCGCCGGGGTGATGGCGATGGTGGCTGTGCTCACGAATGTCTACCGCGGCGAGCTGCAGGCCCTCACCACTCAGCGTCATCAGTGCAGCATCTGGGAGATTGGTTGTGGCCCAACTTCGATGTTGACGACGGCGTGCCAACATGTGGGCCTAGGAGCTCTTCGGGTCAACCATGTGAACGGGTATGACTTGTACAAGGCGGAGACCTACCCGGCTCTGAAGGCTCTCTTTGATCAGCACCGCCCCCGCAGGATTTGGGTCTCTCCAAGGAGCGATCGATGGCAACCATGGGGCCATCTGTCCCATGAAAACTGGCAGGCAGGACAGGATCTGGAAAGTCGCCGACGCCATGAGCACACCATGCTTCGCAGGATGTGTTCTTTTCTTGCCTGGGCGATGTGTCGCAACTCCCTCCTCGAGATCTTCTGGGAATGGCCAGCGGAAAGCCTTGGATGGAAGGAGCCTGCCTTGCGAGACCTGGAAAAGGCCATATGGAGTCGCAACAAGGATTGGCTTGCATGCCGTGTTGATGGTTGCCGTTACGGGGTGCGTGAGGGTGAAAAGGGTGACTTCATCAAGAAGCGACGGCTGATTAGAACTACGTGCCCTCGTTTTCACACCCTCTTCAAGACCAAGGTCTGTGTGCAGAATCATGCGCATGTTGAAGTGCCTGTGATGGAATCAAAAGGGAGATTGGATTATCCTTGGCGCTTTGCTAAATCCGTTGCGCAATCCTGGCGCGACCACCTCTTTCCTCTTCGCCACTTTGGCATGCCAGCAGAGGCCTACAACTTTGCGGCAGAGGAGATTGGTGATGACGAGGTTCCGGAGATTGAGCCCGATCCACCGAATGTCGATGGGATCCCGCCGGACCGGTCCGAGCCTACTGACGAGGAGCGGGGCAATTGGGACCGGAAGTTGAAAAGGTTTCATTCGGCAGCGGGGCACCCTTCCAACCACCAGCTCGCCCGCATTGTCAAGGAGGCTGGCAAGCCCAAGTGGATGGTGGAAGCAGCCATGAAGTTCTCATGTCCTCACTGTGAGGCTGTGAGACCTGGAGGTTTGTCTTCTAAGCAGATCCCGCCACTCTCCACAAGGCCTCTTCCCTGTGCGTGTCAGCAAGTGGTGGCAGATGTGGGTGAATGGACAAGTGTGGCCCAGAAGTGCAAGTTGAAGTTTGTGGTGTTCGTGGACGCGGCCACGAAGCTTCGTGTTGCTGAGCCCTTGTTCCGATTGGGGATTTCTGAGATGAGAAGTGAAACTGGCACGCACCTCGTTGAAGCGTTTTCCAAGCGGTGGTTGAGTGACAAGCCCAAACCAGAGATCCTCATTCCTGACAATGCCAGGTCCTTTACCTCCAAGCACTTTCAGGACTTCTGCTCGAGCGTGAACGTATGGTTGGCGCCACCTGCCAAAGCAGAAGCTTGGGCTCATGGCATTGCGGATCCACTGTGCAGGATGTGAAAGAGGTGATGGAGAAGATTCAACTTGGAAGCGCCGCTCTCCTGCCGGAGACTTGTCTTGCGCTTGCCACGGGAGCCCTTAATCAGACTTCCTTTGTCAAGGGGTTCTCATCATATCAGTGGGCCTATGGCAAGCAGTTCTCCTTTTCACGATGAGAAATGAAGCCGAACAGAGGGCAAGGGAGGTGCGAGCTCAGCGTGTGTTGTCCAAGCTCAAGAACTCAATCACCCGCCAGCCTTTGAGGACCTTCCAGGCCACGGACATGGTGAAGGTTTGGAGGCGAGCTCTACCGCTGGAAGTTCATCGTGGACGTCAGGGCGGATCGAAGAAGGCTGGTCGTTATCATTGGATCGGACCTGGACGTGTTGTTCTACAGGAGACGGTGCCTCATCAAGCTTCCGACGACCCTCGCCGACACATCATATGGGTCGTCATCGGTGGCAAGCTCTACCGCTGTGCTGCTCACTCGGTCAGGCCAGTGACAGAGCAAGAGCGAGCTTGGCATCATTTGCGGACCGAAGAGAATCCTACCAAGTGGAGATCCTTGCAAGATGTCATCCCCAGCAAGGAATACACTGATCTATCAGAACAGCTGCCCCCTGGTGACGATCCTGACGATCATCACCCTGATCTACCTGGAGAGCCAGATGAGAGCACATGGATGCCATCCAAGCGTCTGCGTCGGAAACAATCTGAACAACAAGCCGCGGCACCACCACTACCTCCACCTGTGGAGGAGCCGGTTAACGACTACGGCGAGTACAGTCCCAGTGAACCTGGTGATGAATTGGGGGTGCCTGGTACCCTCTCTGGTTGGGCTCGAGAGTTCGATCGTGATCTTGAGGCCATGGATCGCCAAGCCGCGTCCAAGCGAGAAGCTACCAGCTCAACGGCACCACCGAGTGATTCGAAAAAGGCGCGCACTGAAAGCTTTGAGGAGGAGCTTACTTTGCATTCAGCTCTCCAGGAGTGCGAGTATGGCTATGTCATGGAGATTGACCTACAGCTCACGAGCAATCGCCAGATGAAGAAATTCCTACGGTCTCCTTCGGCTTACCTGGTCGGCAAGATGCGTGACTCTGAAGTTCGATGGGAGCAGCTGAGCGCGGCGCACAAGAAGTTGTTCAGTCGAGCGAAAACCAAGGAGGTGACCAGTTTCATTCAGCAGGCCGCCGTGCGAAAGTGTGCTGACTTGTCGGAGGAGAAAGAAGCTCAGGACAGCGGACGTATCATGAAATGTCGTTGGGTCCTGACCTGGAAACCCATACCGGAGGAAGAACGAGCGGAGGCGGAACAAGAACTCGCCACCAAGGCGGACACCACCATTGATGAGACCGCCACTCGCAAAGCCAAGGCGAGAATCGTTCTTCTGGGTTACCAACATCCTGACCTCCTTCGTGAAGGGTTCAACTCAAGTGCTCCTGTTCAGTCCGTGTTGACCCGCAACCTCGCCTACCAGATGACGGTTCAGAACAATTGGACTTTGGAAGGCCTTGACCTCTCTACTGCGTTCTTGCAGACGGCACCAAAGGAGGAGATGCGCATCTGGACCCAAGGTGTTGCAGAATTGCGGGAGGCCTTGGGCGTGGGAGATGACAAGCTCCTACGGGTTCTCAAGGACTTCTACGGCTCTACCACAGCCCCGAGGGGCTTGTGGCTGGATCTTCATGCTACTTTCACAGACTTGGGTGCTACGAAAATCCTCTCTGACCCATGCATGTGGTATGGACGGAGCCCAATCCAAATCCGAGGAATGACATGGACCGCTTCAAGACCATCGGAATGATGGGAGGTCATGTGGACGATTTCAACCGGGCGAGAGATCTAGAAAATCCTCGATGGCTCGAGCTGCGGGAGAAGATTGACAAGGCCTACAAGCGGGGGACCATCAAGCGTGGCTCCTACCGCCACGCGGGGACCGACATTGTCTCCAGCTACCACCCCGACGATGGCAACGTGATTGAGATCAACCAGGACCAGTACATCGAGGCCATCGCGGACTTCCCCTTGGCAGCCGCTCCAGGTCGTGTGCTAGAAAGTGCTCTCAGCGACCGAAAAGTCTCTCAGTGCAGAGCCGCTTTGGGCAGTCTGCAATGGGTGGCAGTTCAGACTCAACCCCTCATTTGTGCACGCTGCAATTTGATTCTATCTGACCTAGCAAGCCGTCCCACGTTTGCTTTGGCCAAGGAACTTCAGCAGTTGATTGAGGAGGTTCGAAATGAACCGATGCGGCTTCGTTTCAAGCCCATCAAGGATGCCAGCCATTGGCAGGACATACACATCGTGACCCTTGGCGATCAGGCGCACAACAATCGGCCCAAGGGTGGATCCACTGGAGGTCTTCTGACTTTCATCGGAGGACCCTCACACGCAAGCGGTGTGCCTGGCCCTCTTGTACTTCTGGGATGGAAAACCTGGAAACTCCAACGAGTGGCTATCGGATCCACCGACGCTGAGGTGCAAGCAATGGTTGAGGCCGAGGACCTCAACTTGAAGACACGCCTGATTTGGGCAGAGCTCAATGGAGCGACCGTTGAGAAGGGCCACGATTTTCTCAAAGCTGCAGAAGAAGCAGCTTCACATGTTCCGGGCATCCTCGGCACAGATAGCAAAGGCGGGTATGACGCAGTTGTTCGGCATGAAGGGCCAGATCTTGGACTGTCGAATGCCAGAGCGGCCATTCAAGGGCATCAGCTCAAGGAGGGCATGAGACGTGTGCGTACCAAGTTGATCTGGCTTGCAAGCGACTTCAATCTGTCTGATGCCTTGACTAAACGTGCCTCAGAGTGTAGGCGCAGCTTTGTACAGTTTCTGCGCACTGGTGTCTGGATGCTCCGGTTCAACCCTGATTACGTTGTTTCGGCTAAGAAAGCCAAGAAACAGGGTCTCGATGCTGTGACACAACTTCGTCAGGCCACACGGAAGGCCCATCAAGGATCAAAGAAACTTTTAGGACTGGTGCAACATTCATGTGTCCTAGGCTGTACCATGTGACGTTGATCCTCTGATGCCTTCCGGGTTCACAGCAGGGGCCCCTTCTTGAGTGTCGATCGCGAGCCATAGGCAGCAAAACGAAGGCCGAGTGCAGGTCTTGCTTCACTTAGCTCTCAGAGAGCTTCGGTTTACCTTCTTCATTGAGCCCATCTACGCTTTGCGCTTCGAGGCACATTCTGAGGGTTTCATTGCCAGTGCAACTCCGCTGTTGCAGGTTCCAAACCAGTCAAGTTTCTATATATAGAAACTTGGGCTCTAGATCCAGAGCAACTTTTCAATATATAGAAAAGTTGTGGCTCCAGATCCACTCCAACTTTCTACGTATAGAAAGCATGGTCTGGAAAGCAACCAAGTTTCTATGTATAGAAAGCCAAGGTTTCTATATATGGAAACTGTGGCCCTTTCTCCAGAACACAGGTTTCTATATATAGAAAAGTGTGGTTGTGCTGTCCAGACAGCTTTCTTCAGCCTCTTGTAGTGCACGGCCATGCTAATGGCCACACGAACTGCACCACGAGCCCGGCAAAGGCTCCGGCTTGAGACCCGCACAGCTCGCCGAGAGTGCCGTGAAAGAGCGTTTGCAAAGCACAAGCCCGAAGCCAGAGCCCCAAAAACAACAAAGCAAGCCAAGAGCTATACAAAAAAAAACATATAAACCTTCGGCCAGCGACACTGAAAGAACAAAGCAAACGCCACAACGCAAAGACCACAGCCCAACACGAGCAGCAAGCAAAAAAGGAACAGCCAACACAAAACAACAGCAACACAACAAACCCAGCTAGAAACCAGAACCCAAGGAAAACCAAC
This sequence comes from Symbiodinium sp. CCMP2592, assembly GCA_905221615.1. NCBI lineage: Eukaryota > Dinophyceae > Suessiales > Symbiodiniaceae > Symbiodinium > Symbiodinium sp. CCMP2592. The sequence continues at coordinate 28,439 of CAJNDT010002113.1, forward strand.
CCCCAAACCCCAGCCCAAAAGCAACAGCTCTGAAACACCAGCCCAAAAAACACAACCTTGAAACCCCAACCCCAAAACCACAACCCTGAAACCCCAAACGTTCACACCGGAACCTGCAAAGCAAGATCCTGCATGGAACCCTGGCACTTTTGCTGTGGAGTTTCTGATGCTGTTCGCAAGGGTTTTAGGTTGAGCGAAGCGGTTGCTGCTTCTGCGGCAACAATGTATAAACCAAGTCCTGCGGCAATGTTTGTTGCTCCAACAGCAGAGTTCTGCTTGCTGTCAAGCAGAGCCTTGGAGGGGCCAGCCAGAAAGCTCGCCGTGTTGCAGGGCCTCTGGCTCGCACCGGCAGGGCTGACGGCTCGGCTCTTCCAATCTCTGCACAGCACTCCCCAGCACAGGCAAACAACTACAGCAGAGAGCTTTAGGCACTCAGCCACAGAAGAGCCAAACAGCCACAGCAGAGAGCTTTAGGCACTCAGCCACAGAAGAGCCAACCAACCATTGCAGACAGCTTTCTATATAGTCACTCAGCCACAGCACTGTCACAACACAGAAAACTAACCACAGCAGACAGCCTTAGCCGCTTATAGCCATGGCTGAGCACCTAGAGGCCAATTTGGCCATGGAAGAGGATGCGGCCATCGCTGCACTGCTTGCTCTGCATCCCTCGCAGCTCTACCGCCTCAGAAGCATGGTGGCAAGGGCAACAGATGCAGCGATAAATGGCGGCCTCAGAAGCATGGTGGCAAGGGCAACAGATGCTGCGATAGATGGCGGTGCTGGTGGCGGAACGGCGGAAGCCGCAAGTCCCTTGCTACACTCCGAAAGCCTTTCCGAGCTGCTGGCGGCCGCTGCCCCCACGGGTGCTGCACCTTCGTCACTGCCAGCGGCAGCTCCCACAGCTACTGCAGCTTCGGTGGCAGTGGCAACTCCGGCGGCAGTGGAAAGCAGAAAGGTGCGGAAGGGTAACCAGGAGCGGAAGCGAGCCCGAGCTGAGTCTCCAGTCTGTCTAGACAAGACATAAGCAAGCCCTCTAAACAGGATCGAAAAAAGTTTCGCCCCAACGGCTGCGCAAAGTGCAGGCATAGCCCAGGATGCCGCCCATCCTGTTTCACCTGAGCATGCAGCAGGGGAGCTGCAGAGGAAAAAGAGGACGAAGCTTGCATGACAGTGCAGCGGATACTGGGAGAAGGTGTGAGAGCTACAGAGTGCCTGCAGCAGGACTGTATCTGCAATCTGTGGCTCTAGAACTCATGCGTGCATGAGGATGAAAGTTCCAGCATACTGCACATGACAGTGTGAGAAGATCTAGAGCAGGAAGTTCCTGCAGCAGAACAGTAGGCATATTGTACACATGTCATATAAGCCGAAGCCCTGGCGAAGCCTATATAGAAGCCAAAACCACAGGGCACAGCAGCTCCATAGCTTCTTCAAGCCATGGATGCCTCCAAGCGAGCTTCTCTGGGCAGAAACTCCTTCGTGTCGCTTTCAGGGATTGAAGAGCTGCTGAAAGACTTGGCGGGCCAGATAGTGCAGCCGGTGTCTCGAAGAACTCTGAAGAGAAGTCGCGAAGAGGAAGCCAACCAGCATGGCATTCTTCGGACCATGGACATAGTCGTGGATGAGCAGAAACATCGGCTGCAGTTCCTGGACCCGAAGGCCTTCCTGCAAGCAGTGGTGAAGAACTCAGCTGGCTTCGCAGAGATGCTGAGCCAGCTGACTACAGGCTCCAGCTTCGGCAGTCCGCTCTCCTGGTGTCTTTATACAGACGAAGTGACTCCTGGCAATGCAATGAGGCCACGTCAAAACCGCAAGGTCTTTGCTGCATACTGGAGCTGCCTCGAGTGGTCCGTGAGGGTGCTCCAGAGTGAGGAAGCATGGCTCCCTCTAATGGTCGTGCGATCAACTGTTGTCAAAGCCATTGGAGGTGTCACTGTGCTCTGGAAGCACTTGATGGAGCAGGTGCTGTGTCCTATGCAGGCAGGTGTCGTCGTGGAGCTGCCTGTCGTCGGAGCTCGGATGCTGTTTTTCGAGCTCAGATGTTTTATCGCCGACGAAGTCGCACTCAAGCAGTCTCTCGAGACAAAAGGAGCAACCGGCAGCATTTGTTGCTGCAGCTGCCAAAATGTTTTGCAGCCTTCACGACGACTCCGGTGTCTTGGTCACTTCGACATGCACCGACTATTCGAAGTTTGATTCAGGCTGCACACACCCGAGTCCATGGCAGCAGCAGCCGGCTACGTGGCCACGGCGGCCAGCAGCCATGCGACTGCAGCTGAGATGACGCGACTGGAACAGGCGATGGGCCTGAACCACCATGCGGGCGGTGTGCTGCTGGATCCGTTTCTGGGGCCACGTTTCTTTGGGTCCCTGATGTTCGACTGGATGCACATCCTGCTCGTGACAGGCATCGTTGGCATCCAGTGCGGACTTACCCTGGGCTTTCTGCATGGAGCAGGCTGGACCACGGACAGAATCAATTTTTTTCTGAATACTTTCCGTCTACCGGACCGGATCCAGAAGGGCGGGTTCCAGGATGTGCTTACGAAGCGAGAAAAAATTGCTGAGCCGGTGCGAGGCAGTGCAAGCGAACTCCTGACTTTGGTGCCGCTTCTACGGTTCTACGTGGAGAAGCGAGTGGTTCCTGTTGCTGACGACGAACTTCGTCGCCGACTGCGGCCTTTCCTACTTTTGGCAGATTTACTGCAGACTTTTCGCACTTTGGCCACGACAACCATTGATGCCCATGTCTTGGCGGCATCGGTCAAAGAATACCTGGACGATTTTCTGGCTGTGCACGGCGACTCCGACTGGGTTCCGAAGTTTCATTCCTTGATGCACCTGGCCCCGCAGTACCGGCACCACAACTGCCTTCTCTCGTGCTTTTGCCACGAGAGGAAACACAAGGTGGTAAAGAAGTACACGAACCAGCTTTGCAACTGGACTACTGGTTTCGAGAAGACAATACTGCAAGACCTCATCTCGAGCCAGCTCAGGATCATGAAGGACTGGACTCCAGCGAACTACACAAAGGTGCGACTGCTGGAGCCGACGAAAAAGGCCCCTGTGCAGCTGGAGCGGCAAGTGACCGAGGCACTGGGCTGCCCTGGTCCCTTTGTGGCGAGCTTGGAGGCCCTGCACGGAGGAGGATATCCTGTGCACCGAGGGGATTTCGTTTTCGTTCGTGCCTACGGCGAGGAAACATTGGGCCAAGCAGATCTGCATCTGCAAGCTGCAGGCGAGACCTGGAAGGTTGTCTCCTTCTTGCACCGGGTTGCTCCGGATATATTCCAAGCTGCTGGAAGCATAGGAAAAACTTTGGTGCCTAGGAGCCTCATCCTGCAGACTGTGGCCTACTCCTTGATGGACGAGCAAGCCGTAGTTGTCAGAGATGTCTGACTGCTTGCAGAACGAAAAAAATGATACGGAAGTTTGCATGGTGCGAACCAAGCAGAAGCGATGTAGACAAGCGACAGTTACTGCAGCTTGCTCACCCCCTCAAGCCCACGAGCCCTGCAGGCGAGCTTGAAGCCCTGCACCACGAGCTGGAACTAAAGAGGGGATCACAAGAAGTAGTGCCACAGCTTTCGGAAACCGCAGAAACAACTAACCGTCAAACCCATCTCAGCCAACTCTGAAGCTCTCTGTTTGTAGCAGCCCTCTTGACTCGACCGGTGTCTGAAGCGAGAGACCTTTCGACCAGGTGCTTCAGCTGAGCTTAGTCGTTCAGCTCTTCTTCGCTCCGGATGCTTGGGTGGGGTCGTTCAATTCAGAGGTTTGTGGGATCAATAATGTCCCGAACCATGCAATGCACCTCCTCAAGTCTCAGCTCTATAGCTTAAAAAATGGTGTTTTGGTACATGTGGATATCGGACTTGTCGTACTTACTAAGTCCACTAAGTACAGTTACATAACTTGAATAATTGTTAACATAAATCACACAAGTTACTTATTAACTTACTCATATATATATATATACTCTAACCCCAACGCCCGCCCAAGTAGGGAAGACAGCAAGTGCGGCAACAACCCATAAAGAAACCCGGAAAAACACGGCGGACTTTTTGCTGCGTCGCGGGCAACGCGCTGCAGTCCGAGCTCGTACCACGCAGGGCATGGCTACTGTACCAAGGGCTCACCAACTGCCAGAGCTGCAGATGCTCTGGCACCGCTAGTTGGTTACCTTATTGGCTATGGCTTTGTAGCGTAAGCTAGGGATATAAGGCGACGGCACAGACTACTGCGCCACCTTGATTGGCAAAGGCAGCTGCGGCAGTTGAAGCTTACTACCACATGCACAACAGGTGCGTGCAACGTGTTGTGCGGCCTGCAATGTTCAGCAACCCCACTTTTAAAAAAACGTCTACCTGCCGCCTCACATTGTAGAGCAGCCCTGAGCAGCTTCAGCGGCGACGGTGCAGCCATAAAAACGGCGGAAATCGCGATTTAACACGAGCTTGGCTGGGCGGATGGCTGCACCGTAGACTTGCTCCTTAGGCGACGCTCAGGCTTCGCGGAGTGATCAATAACGATGGGAGCGGATGCGCTCAACAACCGATGATACCACCCCCTGTAGGCCACGACATTCGCGTCACTGGGGACGGTGTCGATCTGAACCACGCACTCGTGGTTGGCGGTCACCCGGTCTGTGACTCGTCACCCTTTAATCATCTAAAACCGGAACCACGCACGTCCGACAGGGAACGGCCCTGGACGGTGCGCACCTCGACCGTCTCGACCTGCGAATCTACCTGTGCCTGAAGGGCACGGCCGCATTATTCTTTGCAGGCTGACACCTTCTGCTGGTCGATGGCGCACGATGGCCCCTCGACGGCGTGCATCGGCAGCGCTCATCGTAAGCTATATTGGTGAACGCAGTCATAAGCCACTCGACTCGACGCAAGCGGCAGGCGGCGTCGGTCCCCTCACGGATCAGAGGCTCCAAGAAACTTGAGTCTGGGCGGAGCGTGACCCCGGGCTTATCCACTGACGCTGTGTAACGGGCCTTGTTGTGCCGCAACTGACGCAGCATGTTGCGCCCGCACCTGCGCCGGAAGGCCTTGCTCGAAGACGCCTCCAGCTGGCGCCTCAAGTCACAGTTCCTGAGGAGGCTCAGCTCGAACTGAGCGCCCCGCGATCCTGTGCTTTTCATGTTTTTGTACGAAACATCACCGATAACGTCGCCAGCATCCGTATAAGGGCTAGCTGATGAGGCGCACTTCGCGCATTCGCGCCGTTTGCAAACTCGGCACGTTCAAAATTGAGGTGATGGAGGCTGGCGGCACAGACACGGTCATGTGCCCTATTTATCGTCAGCCGTAACGTCATCAAGACCACGCGTCGAGCACAGCTGGTGGACCAGCGCCCTCCCGGCAGGGTTGAGGCCATGAAGCCCCTCTCGTCTCTCGCTCTGGCTCAAACCTGCCAACTGAACCCCTGCCTCAAGAAGCCTTAAAAAGGACACCTGAATCCCGCCGCGCCCTCCAGTCAGCAGTCAAACGCCTCAGGCGCAGAAGTGGCGGTGGTTTTGGCATCCCTCGGAGCATCGGCTCCGGGGGTACAGTAGAGGCACAGCTGCGTGGCATCGGCTCCTACGTTGAGCCATGAAGCCCAATCGGCTTTCGGACTGCCGGAAAGTCGGAGTGGCCGCCGCCTTGACGTCACTCTCGGCTTGCGGGGTTTGGTTCCCGCCGCCTCTGCGATGCGCCTGCCTCGCCGTGACGTATCGTCTGGAAACTGGCAAGGCTTGGACTTTGGCGTCCTGTGGCGATGGAACTGTAAAACCACTCTCTGGCTCAGCGCCTCCCGCACGCAGCTGTCGGAGCACCTGGCCCCGGCCGGGCTGGAACACTGCTCCGCACTCACCGCTTTTTCGTTTTGCTGGGGGATCGACAATGGGCTGCACCACTGTGGGTAGCCCGCTTGGGCACCACGGAATGGTTCGAAAGGGCGGTTGCGCAGGCGGCGCCACAGCTCCGGTGTGCGCCTGCCCCCCCGCCAACCCCAACAGATTTCGGTTCTCCTGGGGCCGCGCTCGCCCTGAGCTCCCTCTCCAGCTGCATCATCTGAAAAGCGTCCTGCTGCTGCAACATCATCTCGTCTACCATCGCTACGGCCTGCTCTCCGCCGTCTGCTTGGCGGGCGGGCCAGCCTGCTGGGCCTCGCCTTGGCCTTGCCATGGCGTAGCCTCAGTTCCTCTCCCACCAAAAACTCGTCTCGCCAGGCCTGTGGGTCTCTAGCCGCGCCAGGCGGCGGTTCTCGTCTATTCTGTGCTGCAGATCCTGCGCCTCTGCGTCGAGAGAGTAGCCTCCAGCTTATCCGGGATGTCGTCCCAGGATCTAGCCGTTTGGTAGCGGTCTATCCTATTTGATAGCGCCCACTGACCTGCACGCTTGAAACTTGTGTAGCTGCATCCCTAGCCTTCCTTCCCTAGCCAGCTGCAGTAGCTCATGCAGCTCGTCAACTCCCACCCGCTCGTATAGAGCTGCTCCGTCACTAGCCACTCCCTTACTGCTAGCAGGACTCTGAGATCGGCCCAGTTGCGGCCGGTCTATCGGTAAAACCTCCATAGCCCTAGCCAGCCGCAAGCGGCAGAGGTCCACCTATCGTGAGCTCGCCTAAAATCTCGCAGTGGGCCGTTACCCCCACTCTTCTAGCCGTCAGTGACCGCAGCGGGTTTCTTCTAACGCACGAGCCAACACGCAGCAGCACTAGCCCTTGCAAGTCCGGCGCAAGCCTGCGTGGAACCTCGCGGCCTACGACCTAGCACACACAAGACAGCAAGTGCAAAAAGTGCAAGAGCGTGCTTCTCTCCCTGCTTTCTTTCCCCTCCCAAGAAACCGGGGAATTTTTCGGTGCAGGAAAATATCTCAAGGAAAATGCCCCCCCAAAAAATTGTAAAAAGGATGGTTGTGAGGTGTAGCCATGCTGGGGCTGGGGCATGTATAAGTGTTGGTTCTAGGACCTATACAATACCATATTGCTTACCTCATCCGTTCTCTCACATGCTCACCTGTCTCATTCCTGCCTTCATCGTCGCCTTATCCGTTATCATTGTTTTGTCCCGCTCTTTCATTTCGTCTTCCACCCCATCATCAACATCGTCACCTTTCTCGTTTCTCATCACAATAATAATTTAAGTAGTTATTCATCGCATTTTTTCATTTCTTAACATGGTCACCTAATCCGCTTTCATCCTTCATCATATCGCCTCACCCGTTTTCTGGGACTAAGCCCCCTCACACGCTTTACCAAAGATTTATAATAAATTAATATTATAAATATTTGTTTAGACTTCATCATTCCTATTATAAAAGTAATTGGTTACGACACTCTGCCTTATAGGCTTAAGGGTGGGAGCGAAGCGGGGAGGGCTTACCAAATTTCCTTATAATTATTATATAACAATCATACAATTTTCATAATATGATGCTTATTTATCCATCTTCTAATTCACTTATAATAAACTTAACCAGCTCCCTCTTATTTTTATTATGTCGGTTGGTTCTACAATGTTGAGTTAATTTTGCCTTTGATATTAGACATCTACAATATTCACATTCAATCTTTTCCTTTTTCTTTTCAAGTATTTCTTCTCGGTTTTTCTCATAATAATCCTTTGCCTCCTGCTTTAATTTGTCTCTATTATTTCCCCTATATTGTGCCTTTTTTCCCAGACAGACATTACAAAGTTGCTTATTTGGTTGGTAGTTGTCTATTGTTTTGTATTTCCTACAACCTGAACATAACTTATGATTTTCATCTTCAAAGTTCTCCATATAGTATTATGGGACTATTTCTTTAAACAGTTTCAGGGACTGCTCAAAAAAGAAGACGGCGAAAACAACCGTGACGGACAGTATAATAAATATTCCGTGGCAGTATAATAATTATACCATAGTAGTATAATAATTCTACCGTGGCAGTATAATTATTCTACCGTGGCAGTATAATTATTCTACCGTGGCAGTATAATTATTCTACCGTGGCAGTATAATTATTCTACCGTGGCAGTATAATTATTCTACCGTGGCAGTATAAGTATTCTACCGTGGCAGTATAATTATTCTACCGTAGCCGTTCCCAATGGAAACCGTAGCCGTTCCCAATGGAAACCGTAGCCGTTCCCAATGGAAACCGTAGCCGTTCCCAACGGACACCGTAGCCGTTCCCAACGGACACCGTAGCAGTGACCAACGGACACCGTAGCAGTGACCAACGGACACCGTAGCAGTGACCAACGGACACCGTAGCAGTGACCAACGGACACCGTAGCAGTGACCAACGGACGCCGTAGCCGTTCCCAATGGAAACCGTAGCCGTTTCAATCTGAAACCATATCCGCTTCAATCTGAAACCGTAGCAGTTTCAAGATACATTCACCAGCCCAGCCCCAGAACCAGCCCCAACACCAAGGCAAGGGGTACAACAACAAAACTACTTAAAGGGAAGCCACCTTATACCCTAATGGCAGACACAGGAGCCCTAAAAACCGCAATGCGATATGTATTAAATAGCAAAACAGGTGAAATAAAAAAGACTAAAAAAGGAAAAGAATTAAAACAGATTATAATTGATGGAAAACAATATAAATATGACAAAGAAAAGCCTTTTACAGGGAACTTAAAAAAACAATTAAATAAAATTAGTAAAACACCAGGTTTTAAAAGGTTTGAGATTTTAGACAAAGCCAGTAAAGGGGTTCTGGTTAGAAAGAATTTAAAAAGATATGCTATATCAACGTTTGGAAAAAGAACTGATAATTTTAGTGCTTTAAAACGATATGCTAATACCTATTCTATCATTGATATTGAGAAAATGGGTTTTGCTGGTTTAGGGCATATATATTATCAAAAATCACGATTAAAAGAGTTTTTAAACAAACATAAAAGTATGAAATTATTAATTGATGTTGAGTTTGAATTAGAATATATTGATGCTCTTAATGGGGTTGGAGAAGGAGAAACATTTTTAACAACCATCAGGAGTAGAAGATATAATATATTAAATGAAGAGGATTTAAACAAAGCAGTTAATAATGCAGGTAATGATATTCAAATTCTTCTGGAAACTAAAGAGCTTCAAAAATCAGGGTTGAGATTAAAAAAAGTTAATAAAATCACTATTCATTATGACAAATATGACCCAACAAGAGCAGGACAATGTATTGAATTACCTAGGTGGATTGCTTTAAAAAAGGCGTGTATCAATATTAAAAATTATGATAATTTATGTTTTAAATATTGTGTATGGTGTAAGTTCCACGACATATATAAAAAAGACCATCCTGAACGATTATATCATTATAGTAAGTATTTAGAAAATGATAATTTTATTAAATGGGACGGTGTAGAGTTCCCAGCGTGTAATGAAGATATAGATAAGTTTGAAGAAGTTAATAGTAATACTATATCAGTAAATGTTTATACCATTGATACAGATGTAGATAAAATAAGAGTTGATAAAGTAACAAAAATAACCAACCCAGCATGTCATATTAATTTACTAAGACTTGATGAAGACGATAATAATCATTATGTTTTAATAAAAGATTATAACAGACTTGTTGGATGTCAAACAAATAACAGACAAAATAAATTCTTTCATTGTCATTATGGTAAAAAATGTTTTAGTAAAGAAAACTTATTACAAGCTCATTTATTAAAAGGTTGTATGGCTAATGAGGTTCAAGCGATAGAGATGCCAGAAGAAAAAGAAAAAATGAGTTTTCAAAAGCATTACAAAAAACTTAAATGCCCATACGTTATTTATGGTGATTTTGAATGTTTAACTTCCTTAAAAACGAATATGAACCCTATGCAATCTTGTATAAAAGGAGCATATCAAAATCATATTCCCTCAGGTTTTATGTTAAACGTTGTTAATTCAATAACAGGAGAAGCTAAACCATATTTATATAGAGGTGAGGATTGTATGGATGTATTTTGTAAAACTATGAACGAGATAAGAGAAGAAATATTTGATGTAATGAACAATCCAAAAGATATGGAGAAACTAACAGATGAAGAGGAAGAGCAACACAGAAAAGCGAAGAAATGTTTTATTTGTAACGGTGGTTTTCAACCGAATGTAAAAGCTAAAACAAAGGTGCGAGACCATTGTCATTTTACGGGTAAATACAGAGGACCAGCACATCATAAATGCAACTTAGATTATTGTTTCAAGCACTTTAAAATACCTATTTTCTTTCATAATCTTAAAAACTATGACGCGCATTTAGTTATATCTAATCTGAACAAGTTAAATACAGATAAAGACGAGGTAAATGTAATAGCACAAAACAGCGAGAAATGTATAACCTTTTGTCTTAAACAGCTGGAGTTTAAAGATAGCTTTAGCTTCTTATCTTCGTCTTTAGATAAGTTAGTTAAATTAACTAAATATGAGAATAATGAGAAGCGCGATAATTGGACACAACATTTTAAATACAGTAAAATAAGTGAATACGTTAAAGACGATTATGATTTAGATTTATTGACAGATAAGGGCGTTTATCCCTATGACTATATGAATGAGTTTAAAAAATTTAATGAAACAACATTACCTGATAAAAAAGAGTTTTATAGTAGATTGGGCGAAGAGCACATAGACGATAAAGACTATGAAAGAGCAAGGCATATATGGGAACACTTTAACATAAAAAATCTGGGTGAGTATCATGATTTATATCTTAAAACGGATGTGCTATTATTAACAGATGTTTTTGAGAATTTTAGAAATCAATGTCTAATAGATTATGAATTAGACCCAGCACATTATTACACATTACCTAATTTCGCTTGGGATGCTATGCTGTTAAAAACAGGAATACAATTAGATTTAATATATAACGAAGACCTTTATAAAACGATAGAGCGCGGACTTCGTGGCGGAATGTGTCAAGTGTCAAAAAGAATGGCAGAAGCGAATAATAAATATATGGGTGAAGACTATGATGAAAATAAACCAACATCATATATAAACTACCTTGATGCTAATAATCTTTATGGCTTAGCGATGTGTCAGAAACTACCCTATAAAGATATTCAGTTTGTTGAAGGAAACTTTACAGAAGACCATATAAGAACATGGAGCGACTTAGGAACCGGTAGGGGTGGAAAATCACCCCTAGCGCTTGATGGTTCATACCAACCATCAACCGGATATATTTTAGACGTTGATTTAGAATATCCAAAAGAGTTACACGACAAGCATCTTGATTATCCACTAGCTCCTGAAATTATGACTGTTACGGCTGATATGTTAAGTGATACACAAAAAGATATTTATAAAGCATATCATTTTAATAAGTCACCTAAAGACGAAAAAACAAATAAACTGATATTAAATGTAAATCACAAAGAGAATTATGTATTACATATTAAAATACTTCAGTATTATCTTAAGCAGGGGCTGAAAATAAATAAGATTAATAGAGTAGTTCAGTTCAAACAAAAAGAATGGCTAAAACCGTGGATTGATTTTAACACTGAAAAAAGAAAGAAGGCGAATAGCGACTTTGAGAAAGATATGTATAAATTAATGAATAATGCCGTGTATGGCAAAACGATGGAAAATGTAAGAGAACATATTAACTTTGAATTGGTAGATACACCCGAGCGTTTCCAAAAAGTGGTTAATGCTCCTACTTATAAACATCGTCATATTATTAATGAAAATCTGGTAGGAGTAGAAAAACTTAAAGAAACAGTTAACTTAAATAAACCCATTTATGTAGGAATGAGCATTTTAGACTTATCTAAATTGCATATGTATAGTTTTTATTATGATGTTCTGAAAAAGAAATATGATGACGATGTAAGATTAATATATACCGATACTGACAGTTTTGTTATACACACCAAAACAGAAGACATATACGACGACTTTAAAGATATTAATAAACATATGGATTTTAGCGGATACGATAAAGACCATAAATGTTATGATGCTACAAATAAGAAGGTATTAGGAAAGTTTAAGGACGAGGTGGATGGAAAAATTATTACTCATTTTATAGGTTTAAAACCTAAATCATATACCTTTAAGGTTCATAACGAGGTTAAAGAGGAAAAGAAGAGTAAAGGAATAGTAAAACACAAAGTAAAGAAAGAGCTTAATTACAATAAATATAAGGATACTCTTGAAAATAACAGCTGTGATACTGTTAGTTTCAACAGCATAAGAAGCAAAAATCACCAGATTTATTCAATAAATCAGGTTAAACAAGCATTAGGCAGTTTTGATAATAAGCGTTATTATTTAGATAATATACACAGCCTACCATTCGGGCATTATATGATAAATCAACTATAAGCCTTATGTTCATCGTTGTATTTAATTTCATAGTAAGCTAATGTATCAGGCTTTGGATATCTAATTTCTCCAGTGTTAAGTTTATTTATATATACATTTCTTTTATTCTTATAAATATCACTATCCTTAACTAATGTTTTGTTTATTTGTTTTGGTTTCTCAGTGTTCAATTTATTAACAGCTTTTTCAATTATTTCTAGCTTATCTAATATCTTTTGAAATCGTGTTGCCTTTGTTTCTTTAATATCATCATCTATATCTGACATACTATATAAAAAGTTTTAGATTAAAATTTTTATACTAAAAGTTTTAAGTGAAAACGCGTTCCAAAACATATATAAAGAGTAGAATTACAGCTTTTTTCATAACTTAAAAAAGTTATGAATAAAGTTCAAACTAATTAAGCAACAGCTTGTGTGTTGCTATTGGATGTACCTCCACTACTTCCCTTTCATGTGCTCATCCAATGTGAAACAATGGGGAAATGCTATATCGGGGTTTTCTTCTCCTTCGTTGCGAAGCTTCGCGAGGACACGAAGCGTCCAAAACTGGCACACATGCCTCTGTTGGATTTAAAAATACATTTTTAAATCCAAGAGCTTGGGGAATTCTTACGCATTCCCATCTGTCAATATATAACAGAAATAAATCTTTAATCCATCTTAATTTTAGTATTATTTATATCTTCTATATCTTTTTTAATTAAATTAATATCTGTTTCAATTTTCTCAACACGCTCTTCTAGTTCTTCCGGTGTTATATGAGATTTGCCCCAACCTGTATCACATATTTCAATGCTTCCTGATTGTAAGTTGTTTTCCGGTTTAAAGATATCGTCAGGACTTGTGTGTCTGCCACCACCAAATTTAGTATTCCTTTTATCAACCACGGTATTTGTTGTGATTGTATTATTCTCCTTAACGGTTTTAGTCTCCTTGTGATAAAACTGTCTTTTACAACGACAGGGGATACAAGATACACCACGAGCATTAATACGAAATCCTTTATCCTTGCTTTCTTCTGTTGAAGCCTCGCTCATTTATATTATTTAGATTTTTTAACATTTTTAACATAATAACAAACTGCCTTCAAGAACTCTAACAAACTATAACAACACATTCTATATCTGGGTGTCTTTATTATATCTATTTTCTTTATCTCATCTATAACCTCTAAATACTCATCATACTCGCCCATATATTATTAATTATAAAATATTCTATCTATTAATAATAATGATTACACCCATAGTTAAACCTATAAATGTTAAAGAATATGATTTTAAACAATCTAAATATGAAGTAGCACCTAAACTACCGTTTAGTCAAATAATAACCGGACCGTCAGGCTCAGGAAAAGGAATATTACTACAATCAATGATTTTAGACATTTACAGAGATGTCTTTGAAAGAATATATATTTGGTCCCCTTCAATTTCAGTTGATAGTAACTGGTTACCAGTTAAAAAATATATTCAGGATAATTTGAAGGTTAATTTAGAAACGGAAAAGTGTATGTTTGATGAGTACATACCAGAAGAATTAGAAGCGGTGATAAAAAGACAACATAAGGTAATAGAGTATCAGAAGAAGAACGAACACGAGAAATTGTTTTCAATTCTTGTTATTGTTGATGACTTCGCCGACAGTAAGGCTTTTTCAAGAAACTCGCCTTTGCTAAATCAGTTGTATGTGAGAGGAAGGCATAACAGTATTTGCATAATAACAGCAACGCAAAAGTTTAACGCCTTGTCTCCTATTATTCGTGTTAATAGTCGTCAGTTATTCTTTTTCAGGTTAAGAAACTACAAGGAAATTGAAACAATGGTTGAAGAATTAAGCGCGGTATTGATTAAAAAATCAACCGTTGCTGATACTAAAAATCTTGCAGAAGCGAAGAAGTTATTGTTAGAAGTCTATAACATAGCAACAGAAGAACCGTATAGTTTTTTATTTGTAAATTTGATGAAACCTAATGTAAATGATATGTTTTATAAAAGATTTGATGCTAAAATAGTCATTGATGATGAAGACGTTTAAGGAAATAACATTGTATAAGATATTATAGAACAATGCCTCGTAAAGCAATAGATTACAGTAAAACTCACTTCTACAAAATTGTATGTAAAGACTTAGCTATACCAGACTGCTATGTTGGTCATACGACTGATTTTACAAAAAGGAAATGTCAGCACAAGACAGCTTGTAATAATGAGAAAGTAAAAGGTCATAACATTTATTTATATCAGTTTATACGCGAAAATGGCGGTTTCAATAATTGGGAAATGGTGTCCATAAATACCCTCGGATGCTGTGATGCCTTTGAAGCAAGAAAAATTGAAAGAGAGTATGTAGAAAAGTTGAAAGCAACGCTGAATAAACATATGCCATCAAGAACCAAGAAACAGTATGCAGAGGATACAAAAGAGCATATACAAGAATATCAAAAAGAATATTGTTCAAATCATAAAGAAGAAAAGAAAGAATATGATAAACTTTATCGTGAGAATAACAAAGACAGAAAGCGAGAAAATGACAAGATATATCGTGAAACTAACAGAGAAAAACTACTTGCTAAAATAGAATGTGCCTGTGGCAATACATACGTTTATAAAAACAAGTCAAGACATGAGAAGTGCAACAAACATCAAGCATACCTAAAAACATTAGAACAAGAAAATTAATAATATTATATATTCATAATATTATTAAATTAATGAAGAACTACACAAGTTTATAGCAGGCAAGCGATACATTATTTTATCACTCTTCTTTTCTTTTACTTCTTTTAGTTCCTTTATCATTTCTTTCAACACTTTAATTTGTAATCTATCAATATTACTCAAATCTAAATCATTTTCATTGATATTATTTATTTGATTAATACAATCATTCTCATTATCTTTTGATATTCTACTACCCATATTATATTATAACTTATATTTTAATTACTATCGCTTCTATTTCCTTTACCTTTACCTTTCAACTTATTTACTTCCTTTTTCAGCTTATCTACTTCATTTATTGTTGCCTGTAAAGCAGACCATAAAATAGGAGTAGTAATTGTATAGTCAAACTTTAAATATCCATCTCTTCCTTCTTTTACTAAATTCTGCCATTCATCCGGCATCTTCTTATATTCCATAAAATCATTAGCAATAAATCCACAGCATGATTTACCTTCTAATCTATCATCAACAAAATGATACGTTTTCGGCTTAATGTATTTTACTAATTCAACTGCTTTTTTACTATTTAGTTCCTTTATATCTTTCTTTAGTCTTTTATCAGATGAAGGTATTAATGACCCAATATATGAAAGGTCACCATATACATCAACACCTGTATTTGCTGCATCTAATCTTGATAAATTATTATTACTTAATCTAATAAATCCGTCGGTGTCTGGATTATTTATTAATACTCTTTGACTACCTGAAACATCAGTATGTGTTATTTCCAAGTTACCTAATAAATTTACTTTACCTTCCGTTAATTGTATTTCCGGTGTGCTTCCTATCGTTCCTATGATAAAATTAATTGCCCTATCTGTATCGCCATTTCTTATATCTAAATCATAATCGCTTCCATTTAATGTTTCCTTTATTGATGAGGAATGTTGAAAAAAGAGCTCACCCCATACATCTAAATCTGATTCCGCTGTCATTCTTCCTATACTGTTAAAAGTTAAATTATTTGTGACTGCTCTGTTTAATGTTATTCCGTTTGTGTCGGTTAATTGCAATGCTATTGTTGCCGTTGTTGGGTCCGTTGCTCTGTTTGCTTGAAATGAGAAATTTATTTCATCATTTGTTATTAGGTTTAATGAATTATTAGCGTCTGCTCTTCTGTATATTTTGCTGTTATTCCGTATTAATATTTCATTGTTAAACGTAGTAGCTCCGTTAAATCTTACGGTAGAACTAAAATTAGAATTACCACCATTCACATTAAGAACATCTGTAACTGCATTAGCTCCTATCCCTAACTTATTACATCTTACCGCGTTTGAATTGTTCATATTTAAAAATAACTGTTGCGATGAGTCATTGGTATTATAAGCGTCAATACTAAATCCTCTAAATCTTAATTTCCCGCTATTATTAGCAATCGCTACAACATTACTAGCGTCTGTTGTTGGTTTGTAAATTGTTAGTCCTGAATTATTAGAAATATTGAAATTATCAGTTTCATAAAATATATTATCTTTAAAATATGTCGGTTTAAATAATGTTGTTCCACCTGTTGTATTATTGCATTCAATATATGTGTTTGCGTCAGTATCGTCATTAGTTCCATTAATTAGCCTTATAGCATTCGCGGTTTCATTAATTGTCAAATCCATTGATATATTAGATTTAGTAGCATTAGTATATCTTTCAATGCTTGTGTTAGAGTTTGTTAATTCAATATCTCCCTTTACTGTCAGATTTCCTGTTAAGTCAATTTCACCTCCTATTGTTAAATTGGTTGTAACATTTACATTATTAACGGCTAAATCGTTATTTATATTAATATTGCCCGATGGATTTAAATTTAAATCTACAACGCTGTCATCGCTTGTTGCATTTGATATAATTTTATTTCCTTTTAAAGTTATATAATTTGTAGCATTTTTAAATACGCTAATAATTTTATCTCCTCCTCCCGTTTGATTGCTAAATAATAATCCTGTAGTGGGTGATATATTTATAGTCTCGTTGTTTAATGTTAATCCACTGTGAATAATCGTAGGAGCGCTACAATCAATAATCGGAAATGTAGAAAACCTATTGGAAAAATCCGATTTAGGAACTCTTAAATCTAATAAATTATCAATTTCTGCATCAGTGTAACCACCGCCACCACCAGCACCTGCTATTAATGTATTCACCTCTCCTTTATTATAATAATTAGATGCTAGTACTGTGTTATTTTGATAATTGGTAGATAAATTTGTATCTATTTGTGTTGATGTGTAATAATTAGTAAATGTAGCGTCTATTTCATTTTTATTGTAAAAATTTGTAGCTAGAACTGTGTTATTTTGATAATTGTTAGTTAAATCTGTGTTAATAGCGTTGATATTATTAAAATTTTGCAGTTGTTTTGTGTTTAACACTGCTATATCGTCTGTATTTGTTGCTATTTGTGCGTTGTTTCCTATTTCTGATTTTGTAGCATATATTTGTGATAATTCAGTTCCACCTACAATAATAGTATCTGCTGTTAATGTGTTTGTATTGTTTAATGTTAATGGCATTATAATAATAATTAGATAAATTATTATTAGAATGTTAAATTAATTTTCGTTTTGTTGTTTTAGATATGCTTGATGTCTTTTGCTTTTAAAATGTGATGCTTTATTACCATTTATATAATGGCCTCCGCATTCGCATTCGTGTTTTATTGATTTCCACGGTTTATGTCTTTCATAAGCACCTTTTGGGTCTTTCCAATATTGTTTTCTCGCATCTTCATTTACTTTCTCTCTGTTATTTGCTTTCCACTTTTTCTTGTTTTCTCTATATCTTTCAATATTTTCTTGATAATACTGTCTAAAATATTCTTTCATATCTCTTTGCTCTATCCTCTTATTTAGTGTGCCTATTTCTCTTGTTATTTCACCTTCTCTTTTGCGTAGTTCTTCAACTGAATTACAAGGGTAATTTTCAACGAGTTCAATGTAAAAATGTTCTATACCCGTTTCGTTCATAAATGTATAAAAGAATGATACATCAGCTTGTGTTTTAGCGTGGCATCTATGTTTTACCATTCGTTTAGAAAGCGCCATTGTTGTTGAACCTATGTAAATATCGTCGGTTATGTCATTTCTAACAGCATATATTTTACCATTTTGATACTTATTAATATCAGTCATCTAATAATATTAATAAGGATGTCTTTAAATCTTATTTACACTTTTTTAATCGAATACTTTAAGCCCTAAATCTTTAATTTCAAGTATCTGTTCTGAAAGCATTGTAATATAAATATTTTCTGGCATGTCAAGAGTTGGAATTGATGTTCCTACTGGTTTAATCTTGACTAACATTTGTTGTCCGGCTCTTGTGTTAATTCCTGTATAGCTGCTATCGGGCACTTTTTCAAAAGAAAAGGCAAAGATAAATTGACGGTCTCTATAATGTCTAAAACTTACACTCATTGAATGTTGATGAAACATAGGTAAATTAAGTGCCTTTCTTAAATGATAAAAGCATTCGGTCATTGAACGACATGGATATTCTGGATACAATTTAGAACCTAATTGAATTTGAAATTCTAAATCTTTATCTTCACTATAAATACCATCAACTGCTTCGTCAGATGTTTGCATCGGATGGTAAAATCTACAAAATTCTTTATCACAATATTCAAATCCTTCACTTGGGTCACCTGATTTATAAAAGGTAATAAACGATGCTACTAATTTAGAAACAGAACGAATAACTGGAATGCTTATATTATCTGTATTCGATATAGTTTGACTTTGTGTAATATATGTTGTATAAGTAATTGGTAATCCTTTTCCTTCTAATAAATGCTTTACATATTCATTATTTAAATTATTGTCAAGGGTGCAGACATCACAAACAACTCTAGCATTATTTATTTCCCATTGAATACTGGTATTTCTGATATTTGCTCCCGCTTCTCCCGCGGGGTCTACATCATGAACAAAGCGATTACCTACATCATCATTAAGTTGAAAGTTTCTATAATCAATGATACAATCCGTAGCATTTGTTACTAGTTCCAATTCAATTGTCAAATTTCCCATGTATTTTAGTGGCAAATACTTAAACTGACTGAATAAACCACATAATGGTTTAAATCCAACTGTCATTTTATCCCTAAAACCTTGAAGGGTAAAACCGTTTACTTCATGTGATAGTTCTGTTCCAACTTTGTTAACTAATGTTTTAACCTCATCGTCATAACGCTGTCCGCTTCCTTCATTTGCTTCATCTTTTCTTGCACCTTGAGACATCATTTTAGAGAACATATGATGAACACGGTTATAATTGTCAAAGTCTTCTACAACCTGATTTCCTGCTATAATTCTCATTCTTCTAAAGAAACAGTAAGGAGGAGACAATGGACGGACTTTATTATCAAAAGCGCCAATATCAAGATTTTTTAATGTAAAGAAAATTCTGACACTTTGAGGGTCTAACCAACTATTATCTTCTCCATTTAAACTAAATTTTAAAACACGGTTACCGCTATCACTTTTGTAAATATTACTTCCAGAAGGCCAGAATGACACGCTTCTTCTATCAGTAATATAAGAACTACCTTTATTCAATTTAAAGCTTAAATTATCAATAAGAATATCTTCAGGACTGAATGTTTCCATAATTATATATTCAAGACTAGATAATTAATATTATATAATATATTTAATCAAATATATTAAACTTAATATTATTTTCATTATTTTTCTTTCCTTTCTTTGTGTTTATAGTCTCCTTCAATTGCATCTCTCCTCCCTCCGAAGCGTCAACTAACTTTATTATTTCCTCGTAGCTGTTCTGCTTAAACTTTTTATCAGGCTTTGGTTTTTCTACCTTTTCATAACTACTTGATTTATAACCAAACATTATTAATATTAATGAGAAATTAATTAAATTGTTGCATAAACTCATCACTTGTTATTGGTAGATTACCTGGTTTATTATGAACATTGCCTATGTCTTGGTATGAATGATTTTGTAAAGGGTTTAATGTTCCCCTGTTTAATGTTATACTACCTTTATCAAACATACTAACAACATCTCCGGATTTCCGTATTCTTAAATTAGTTCCTGTATCTTCTGGACTTTGACTTGAAACAAAAGGAGAACCATAACTCCTACTTCTAAAAATATTACCATAATCATTATTAATTTGTTGTCCTACCGCTGAACCTAAACTATGACTAATTATATCAGTAATTCCTGTAAGTTCTTTACCGTCAACTTCTATAGTTCCATCTTTAATAAACTTATTAACATCTTTATATCTTTTCGTTTGTTGTGTTTGATACAATGGTAATTTTAAGTCATCATATACATCTCTACCGCTTTTGGTTCCTGCTATATATAAAATAGAACCATTTTGATAAATGCCTTCAGGGTTTTCGTATGCAAGTCGTAAACCTTGAGTATCAGTTAAAAATGTTTCAGTTCCTGCTAATTCTTCCCTAACTTTATCATTTATTTTATTTCTTGTATTAGGCGCTTCATATGGTATACCTTCATTTCTTCTTTTGTTACTATGCATAATATAATAAACTTATAAAATTATTTTATCAATTAATTAATAATGCTTAAGTTTAAAAAGGTATATATTGACAGTAGTTATAAAGTTAATGGTACTTCATCAGATTTTACAATTGATTTACCTGAAACTGTACAGCTAGAAGATAATATGCTTTGTCAAATACACGAGGTAAGCATTCCCCATTCGTGGTATTCAATAAACAGCACAAATAATAATTTATACTTCAGACATCAGGTATTACCCCCTGCTCTGGTAGCGGGTGCTTACTATCGTAAAATACCAATTCCCGAAGGTAATTACACCGCTTCTGAATTAACAACTGAATTAGAAACGCAACTAAATAACTATTTTGATACAGTGGATAGACCTGATACATACACAGTAAGGTATAACGCAACAACCAACAAAATTAGGATTGCTGTTAATTATGCTACTGTTATATTCGTTGTCTTAACGGATGCTGAAGTTGCGCCTTTTGTCGGTTCATTTTTAGATGATGTTGATGTTAATAATTTAAATTCAATCAATCGCGTAATGGGTAATACAACACCTGCCCCTGATGCTTATACAAGCGTTGTTCCTTACATCACTAATTTTATTGACCTTGTCCCCTTCAAGAATTTGTATTTACAATGTAATGAAATTAGCAACTTCAACCAATTAACAGTAGCGGGTAATTCATCAATTGTGAAGAAAATACATGTAACCGTGCCTTATTTAGGAATTATAAACGACAATGAATTAAGCAGTGTTGATTATATTGATGTTAGTAATAAAATGCTTCGCAGATTGAATTTTAGACTTAATAATAATTTAAATCAGACGGTTAATTTAAATAATGTTGATATCTCTTTCACTTTAACATTTTTCAGGGGTCAATAAATATCTAATTAGAAAAATATAGACTATATTAATAATGAGTAGTGAAGCAGTTGAGGAGGTTAAAAATGAAGAAGTAGCTGAAATAGATAATACTGAAGTTATTGAAGAGACCAACGAAGAACAAATCAAACAAGAAGATACAATAACAGCCCCTATTGAAGAAACTAAAGAAGATGCAACACAACCAACAGCAAAAGCAAAACCGAAAGCAACACCAAAGAAATTAGCGAGAACAGTTAAAGTTGTTGAGCTGGTTGAATGTCAAGCTTGTAATAAAAAGATGTTGCCAAAGAGTTTAAAGAACACACACCCGCACTATTGTAAGGGACAACCAACCGAAACATTACCAGTAAATAAGCAGAAGGCAAGTTATGGGTCAAAGGTTGAACAAAAACTAAGAAAAGAAATAGAGGAAGAGATGAAGAAAAAATATGAGAACAAAGAAAGTGATAAAAACGTCCAAAATCTAAATAATGAAGTAATACAGTATTCACAACCTATTGAAGTTAAAACAAAAGAAAAGCCCGTTAGAATGGAAGAAAAACCAAAGCAACTAACAGCAAGAGAACTATTAGAAGCATCATATAATGAAATACGAAAAGCAAAGAGAGAAGCACATATTGAAAAAATAAACAGTTTTAAGTCTAAAATGTTTTAATTGGTTAATAATATTTATAATCTAAATACTATTAATATTATGAGTATGTTTAAGAGCAAACCAGAGTTTAAGAGAATGCCGATGGTTCAGCAGACATACGATTTGGATGAAATAATCGGTGTTGCCAGTCGTAAAAAATATTTAGAAGACTTAAAATTAAGAATTGAAGAGGCAGAGAATAGAGCTAAAAATGTTGCGTTAAGAAATGACTGGGTTAAACATCAAAAGAAATCGCTTTTTCAGGGACAGCTTGACGATATTAACAGTCAGTTAGAGCGTCCGATGATGCCAGTAAGAACAGTGCAGGAACTAAAAAAGAAACAAGATGAATTAAAATATATTATGGCTAATTTAGTTTGATTTTATTTTAATATTTAATAAAAAAATAAAATCTAACTTCCTTTATATTATGATTAAAACATTAAAATCGGAATTGAAATTACGACCAACATATGATGAAATGATAGGAATGATTGAAGCACAAGGTGACCCTAACAGACCATCAATTGAAACAGTAATAGACAGAAGAGCAACAATATTTAGAAATAATCAGTTCGGTAGTCAGTTTGATAATGTTGATTTTTTAGGATTGAAGAAGCAAGAAGAAGACAGAGCAAAAGAAGCAACGAGACAAGCGCAATTAAGACAAGCTGGAATAGAAGCAGGAACAGGGACAATGCCTATTGTTTCAGCTGGTTTTCAGACACCCGCTGAAGTTTATGAAGCAATGGATGATGGCGATGAAATGACAAGTGAAGAAATGACAAGAATAAGGGCGGAAATGGAAAGATATTTACAAAGACAGAGAGAAGCACAACAAACATCAGCTACATCAGCAAGAACTGATTTAGATGAAGCACATAGACAATCATTACCGGTTGGTGTTATGGATGATGGAGAACCGTTAGTAAATATAGAGGAAGGAGAAGAAGAGGAAGATTTTGACGATGACCCTGAATTAATACCAGCAGATGATGATGAAACAACTAAAGCACCAGCCCAAGCGAGAAAACACAAAGAAACTATTGATTATTCAACAAAAATAACAAAATGGCAAGACAAAAGCGTTCAAGAAGACGATATAAGATTTCAATTGTTTTTGCGTGGTATAGAACTGACACCTGAACAGGAAGAAGAAATATCAAAACTTAAAGTAAAAGGCAAGGGACGAAATCAAACAAGAAAGGATTATTTAATAAATTATATTGATGGATTAATTAAAACAGGTAGA
The DNA here is from genome assembly GCA_905221615.1 of Symbiodinium sp. CCMP2592. Lineage (NCBI taxonomy): Eukaryota > Dinophyceae > Suessiales > Symbiodiniaceae > Symbiodinium > Symbiodinium sp. CCMP2592. The sequence goes on from CAJNDT010002113.1 coordinate 51,771, forward strand.
TGGACAGACCAAGTAAATGACCAATTACTACAAAAAAGAATGGTAGAATGGCGAGAGATGAAAAAAGGAAAAGGTAAAGGTAGTGCTTCATCATCAAGTGGAGCAGATACACTAAAAGATATTGCAATAGGTGGAGTAAAAGCAGGTGTAGAAACATTAGCAAAAGCAGGAGCGACAGCATTGGCGAAATCATTTTTACCAGCATAAAATATATATGTTTAACATATGTTGAAACTTCGCCCTACATTTGAGCAAATTGAAAGAGAAGCAAGAACACACCGATTAAAAATATTACCAGAGAAACAAAAGAGAACACAGCAAGGTATATTATTAGACGATGTAGATTTTGATGAATTTGACTTAATTAGATACGATAGAAAAGAAATATTAATGAATAATCCAGACAAGGGAACACAGACGGATTTGTTTGAAACGAAAACATCAACTGAAAAAAGCGAGAGCATCAAGTCATTAGGTTATGAAACTTTTAAAAGCGAGGAAACAGAAAACGAACCAATGCAGGAACAAGAACAACAAAGAGAACAGCCAGAAAGGGAAAGGGGAAAGTCTATAATGAGGCTAATGTATGATGCTATGTTTGCCGGTGATGAATACAGAGAGGAACGAGAGGAATTATTGAGAAACAGAAGAGAACAAACAGAAGCAGAAGAAGAAGAACCGGAGGAAGAACAAATACAAGAAGAACAAATACAAGAAGATGATTTGCCAATGAATGTTAAAAAATCTTATGAGCCTTCAAGTTCAAGTTCAAGTAAAAGTTCAACAAGTAGAAGCGCTTTATTACCTGTTGATGATGGTTTAACATCATCAAGAGCAAGTGAGAACTCACTTCCTGTTGAAGAAGAAGCATTAAGCGAACATATCCAATCTTCACCGCCAGTAACCGTTCAGAGTTCAATACCAAGCAATAGAACAATAGAATATGTTGATGAAGCAACACCTCCACAAAGTATTATTAGTTCAAGACGCTCACAGGAAACAATAGAATATATAAGAAGCAGGAGAAGTTCAAGTATTAAGTCTGTAAGTTCATAATAAATTTATAAGTTACTATAATATGGTTGAAGTTATGATTAAGAAATCCGATAAAAAGGATAAAAAATATGATGCTGTTATAGATGGTAAGAAAACTGTTTCATTCGGTGCTACAGGTTACTCTGATTTTACTAAACATAAAGATGAAGAAAGAAAACAAAGATACATAGCAAGACACAGCGTAAATCAAGATTGGAAGGATTACAACAGTGCTGGATTTTGGGCAAAACATATACTTTGGAATAAGCCTACAGTTGAAGCTTCTGTAAGAGACACTGACAAGAGGTTTAAAAATTTGAATATCAAGTTAAAATAATTTGCTCTTTATGTCATTTTAGCCTGAAAATGCTAAAATTACTTAAAGACAAATTACTATTTATAGTTAAGATAATGAATTCCTACCTTGTCTCAGAAAATGGAGTAAAACTTCAGATAGACGATGACCTGTTTGATTGTATGTGGAACGCTATGAAAGATAACAAAATGCCTGATTTTAATAGGATGAAGAAGAACGCAACAAATGAAAGGTTGAATGCTAAATATAAGGAGAAAGGATATTGGACTGATTATTATAAGAAAAACAGTTGTAGCTATGAATGTGAGAGGTGTGGAAAGATAATTAGCAGTAAAACAAACAGAGCCAAGCATCAGAACACCGCAAGGTGTCAGGAAATATATGAAGAGAATAAGCAAAAGGAATTACAAGACAAAATTATTAAAAAGGTGTTGTTGTGGAATTAATATTATTTAATATCTAAATAATATTAATTAATGGCTGATAATAATAATACTTTGAGTGAGTTATATTATGATATTGAAAGCGGTTTTGGTAGTGCTAGGCAATTATACAATGATGCAAGAAAAGCAGGATTAGTAATAACATTAGAAGAAGTTAAGGAATGGTTAAGAAATCAATCATTAAAACAGCGTAAGAATTATAAAAACTCTAACAGCTATTCGCCACCATTTGCTAGGTCTGTGTATAGCGTAGATTTAATGAATGTAATTAGCTTGATGAAAGATACAAAAACATATAAAAAAGAATATCCAATTTATGGTTTCGTTTGTATTGATAACTTTAGTAAGAAATGTCATGTAGTCGTTATGGAAAATAAAGATACTGACCCCGTATATGATGCTTTTATGGAATGCTTTAAAGTTATGGGACATCCTCAATCAGTATATAGTGATGATGAAGGTAGTTTTAATTCAAATAAACTACAAAATTATTTCAAAGGGGAAGGAATAACTCATAAAATAACATTGACACATGCGAATGTGGCTGAGAGGATGATAAGAACATTAAAGAAAATGATAAGCGACAGATTACAAATACATAAAGGTTCTTGGACGATAATGTTGAAACCCGTTTTAGATAAGTATAATAACAAGATGGTTCATAGCACGACTGCATTAACACCAAATGAAGCACACAAAGACGAGAATAGCATAGAAGTAAAAGCGAATTCTGTAATGAAAGAAAAATATTTAAGAAGTTATCCTAATATAAAAGCCGGTGACGATGTCAGAGTATTTGTGAAAGGTAAAGGTAATTATACCAGCAGGAAAGAAAGCCGTAGTCAGTGGAGTGAGAAAGTGTATGAAGTGAAAGAAGTTAATAGAGACCTACAAATGAACAAATATTATGTTATTGAAGGATTGAGTAAAAAGTATATGAGACACGAGTTATTGTTGGTAAATAAGTAAAACTACTTAAAGACAAAAAGCCTTAGTATAGTAGGAGTGATGGAGAGTAAAACAATTGAACAGATTAAGAAATTCGTTAAGAAAGCACCATATCCAAGTTATAATTTTGTTGAAGATATGATATTAAGCAAGGCGAAGAAATACAAAGACGAAGGATGTATGGAGTTTAAGTTTCATTATTTAATGATGAACTCAGAATATGGACATAGAAACCATAATTTATTGAAAGAAATGTATGAAAACATTGAAGACGAAGAATTAGTAATACGGAACGGTGAAGAAATTAATAGTTTAGGAGGTTATCAAGCGATGTCTTACAATTCTTATGCCTTCCTTGAAATCCTAAAATATTTAATTGATGAAAAAGCAAAAACCAAATTTGAACAAAATGAACTTTATAATAAAATGATACTTCAACAGCAAAACTGCTGGGATGGAATAGGAGAGTGGCATATTTAAGTTATAAACAATAATCATATTATAATAATAAATAATATGATTGTTGTATTGATTTATTGATATGTGTATCAAAACTACTTAAAGACAAAAAGCCTTAGAATAGTAAGTAGTATGACTGTCTTTGACTATAGCAAGTGTCAAGAGTGCAAGTATATGAGGACACAACAGAATAAGGAAACCTTAAATAAAATATTACCAGAACCAATAGCAGATATTATACAATCGTTTAATTGTTGTTGTAATTGTCATCGTCTTATCAACTTAGAAGATGATTATTACTTTGACCATTTTGAGAAAGATAAACTAACAAATTTTGAAAAGCAACTTTTTATATTAAAAGACCGAGACAATATTGATGTATATTTTGAGGGTGATAATGTACCAATAAAAGTAAAAAAGTTAGTCAATATGTTTGAGTTTAGTAATAACCCTTACAAGAAAGTAATCATATCTTTTATTAAGAACTACCGAGTAAGGTTTTTTCAAAAATTTGATAGTGTTTTAGATTTTCTTCATAATAAGGAAATAATGAAACATGTTACCAGACGAGAAAACATATTAATCTTACATTATAGCTATTACAATAAAACATATCCTGATAAAGTGTTATTTAAATACATTATGTATGAGTTTCTCATTAAGTTTATTGGTAAAGATATTAGATATTTAAATCTTGACAGATTACAAGAACATTTAAACGAAATATTTGATAGAGAACAAGATTAAAAAATGAACAAATATTTATAATATTAATTTATTATAAATCTTTGGTAAAGCGTGTGAGGGGGCTTAGTCCCAGAAAACGGGTGAGGCGATATGATGAAGGATGAAAGCGGATTAGGTGACCATGTTAAGAAATGAAAAAATGAATTTATAGATACTTAAATTTTTATTGGGATGAGAAACGGATGAGGCGACGATGTTGATGATGGGGTGGAAGACGAAATGAAAGAGCGGGACAAAACAATGATAACGGATAAGGCGACGATGAAGGCAGGAATGAGACAGGTGAGCATGTGAGAGAATGGATGAGGTGGCTATATAGGGTAGGGCAAGGTCTCAGAACCAACACTTATACATGCCCCAACCCCAGCATGGCTACACCTCACAACCATCCTTTTTACAATTTTTCCCCCCCCCCCCCCCCCCCGGACAACCGCCTTCCCCCCGTGCCTCCTTGGTCAACCAACACATCCAGGACGAATTTCTCGCTGTGTGACTCCTGCGGTTCCGTCGCACGTGTGTATTCAACGAATGCTGGACACCTCCCACTCCGTGTGTAACATCTGTACCTCATCAGCGCCGAACCAAGGACATCGGGAGTCGCATCCATGCCTATCTGCCGGTCGGCCCCATGTCATCAGTGTCAAGTACCGGATCTGATGGTCGTTTAGCACTCGAGGAACTCGAAGCTTCAGCAGGACGATCATCCTTGGGATCGGCGGTCTTCGTCACTTCGTCCTCTCTCTCCGGTCTCCATGCGTCCGAAAGTTGGTCCCACCAAGCTTGATGCTGTCCTTTAGTCTTAAGTCCTTCCAAGGTTGACTTCATCCTCTCGTACTTGACCCTGAGGGGACATTCAATCTTCTCCGGCAACACCGCGACCGCTGTTGTGTACGGCGACACCAGCTTAGCATCCATGGGAAGATTCTCGTGCGCAGACTCCTTATATACCATGCGCGACACCTTCTTGACTATGTCTGACGGGCATGCTTGGTATCCTCAGGAAGATCAACAAATGTCCACCGTCGGTCTTCCCCCTGGCGTCAGTAGGTTTGAAGTTTGAAGAACACTTTGGCGCCAAATAGTATCGCCTGCCCCTTGAACGACTCTCGCGTCATATCCGTCATATGCTTCCGGGCTGGAGGATCGCCGTTACCCTGCGCGTCTTCGCTGTTCAGGTCGTGGGTCACCCAACTCAATGCGTAGGACCAGTATTTTGCTGGTAACCCTGCATGTAACGCTGAAGTTGCCACGGCGTTGATCACCTCCTTTCAGAGAATGATCATGCACTCGGAATCCTGAGGTGCGCCATTGCGGCATCAAGGGCTGGAGCCACATCGCCGTAAGCAGCTTGGATCTTTCGCCTGCCCATGAACTTCTTTATCGCGAAAGAAGCATCATCGGTGTCTCTGGAAGCAGTTGGTATGGCCACTATACCCTTGTTGGCCTGTCACACACAACCAGTATTTCCCGACGACCTTCCCGAAGTTCTCCATCCGTTCCAACACCCATGTGGGCTGCTTTCCTCCTATCCAAGAAGTCGTTGAAGGTGACTATATAGGTCCCCCCACGCAACCGGCTCCGTCAAGAAAGATCCACGTTCAGTCCGATAATGTTTCTCGTCTTGGCCCTGATGCACACCTAGCAGAAGACCGCGATAGCGATGAGTGCATTCAGGGTACCAAATTTGGCTCTTCGTGTTGGAACTCCTTCGCCATCAATGAGCATCGCCAAGTTCAGGAGTTTCGATCGGGTGGCCCAAGGGTGCCCTTCCTGCCTCGGATTCCGGAACTGTCAGACAATGCTCCCATCGTCGACTCTACGTCCGCTTCTTCAATTGACACACCATCATCGTCCAGGACGGAGCATTGCGACCTTCACATCGGCGTACTCCTTGCACCACAACAACGATCCCTCGTCGTCCTTGCGTGCCGTCGCAACGACACGCGATTCCCATCAGGATCGATCATGTACGGCATGTACGGCTCACGATTGGGAGGGCACACGATTCGTGCATCGCTTACCCCCATTCAACACGCACGGTGTATCACTACTTCGAAAGGCATTTCTGCTCGCCCCCCCCCCCAAGGCATTATTGGGTATGATTGGAATGCCTTCCCCCACCCGCCCACCTGGGTCCCTGGATAAGGCACATGCCTGAATAGGTACATGTCTCAGTGCGCGCGGTCCGTCGGAGCACAGGGCCGGTACCGCGTCCCCGCTGGGCAGGGCGGTTGGGATTGGTGCCGAAACTGCCTTGAAGCAACCCCCCCATCTCAAGCCGAAAACCGGGGGTATGTGCTCTTAGCCTCCAAGCGAGCATCGGAAATAAAACAAGTTATCCTGGGGCATCCGAAAGGGTGGGGGCGCAAGGCATTAGCGGGGGTCGCAATGCATTTCACGGGGTGGAAAGGCATTTTATTGCCTTCCGGGAGCCCCCGTACAGGGGGGGCCGCAAGGCATTCTGCTGGAGTAGTGATCACGGTGTGTCTTCCAGGACATGCGCTTCAACAGGCTCTTTGAATGACTCCGTCTGGAAGTTGGCGGTCCTGTCAATATCGGCCACCCCGCTTGCTGTGATGAAGGAGGTTGCAGTCCAACTCACCAAACGTCGGAGTGTTTGTCCACTGAGAGATCAGGTTATGACCACACCCGGTGTCCATGATGAACTTGATCTTGGGTCTTATCCACGTTTAGTTGGACCATACACATTGTCAGGGTCCTTATCCAGCGCCACACTTTCTGTCTTCGACAACCGTCTCTCATACAACTGGCAGATCGTTCATACTTTGTTGAAGATGAACTCTGCGACGGCCCGAGCTCCAGAGACTATCAGCATCAATGGTGCCTTCGCGCGCGTGCCATGCCGCTCGAAATCAAGCTCGCTCGCTCTGGTTTCGTGTTCGATAATCTCCTTGATGTCAATCTTCCTCGCATTCACGCCCTTGTCCTTACAGGATTCTTTCGGCTGAGAGAAAGTAAACTTGGCCCGGCCTCAAAACGGACATTGTGTTGCTTCGGTGCGTTGGCCTCCGCAGGCGAGCCTCTGCATGCATCATCCGTGGACACGTCAAAATGCAAGCATTCGTCATGGGCGTTGTCCAATATTCCTTTGTCCTAGTTTTAGCCCTTGGTCCGCGCTTGCGCGGACCTTGCGCGCGCTTGCGCGCACACACGAATGTGTAAACATGCATTCGCGTGACACGAAACTACAGAACAACTGCTTACAACGGATGGTTATAGTTGAGAATGCTTTGACTCAACGCTGCATGGTGGCAGTAGCAGTAGTTGTAGTCGTAGTTAGTCGTAGTAGTAATAGTAGTAGTAGTAGTAGCAGCAGCAGCAGCAGTCGTAGTAGTAGTAGTAGCAGCAGTAGTAGTAGTAGTAGCAGTAGTAGAAGTAGTGGTGGAAGCAGTAACAGTAGCAGTAGTAGTAGTAGTCGTCGTCGTCGTAGTAAGCTCGCCACGGGCCCTCTCACCTCGTGCTCGGCTTCCGAACGACGGTGGAAGTAGGAGTGGCAATAGTATAGTAGTGGTAGTAGTAGTAGCAGTAGCAGTAGCAGTAGCAGTAGCAGCAGCGGCAACAGCAACAGCAGAAGAAGAAGAAGAAGGGGCAGCAGTAGTGGCAGTGACAGCAGTAAGAGCGGCAGCAGCAGGAGAGGGTTGTAAGGCTGACCGTCATCCAGCCATTTCTGGAAGAGCCGTGTCAAGACCAGAGTGGGCCAAGACCTTCAAATCGCTTTGCGTGCTTGCGCGCACCTTGCGCGCACCTTGCGCGGGCCTTGCGCCAAGTTACGCCGGTGTTTTGAAATTTTTGGAGTGGTACTACGTACTTGCCATGAAAATGTTGCGTGACAGTCTTTCGTAAATCTCCGCCTGATAACCGCTTGACACCTCGAGCATACATCACACTGGCGTTTAGTTGGATGAGCTCATACAATACCGTGGTGAAGGATCTGCACTGGATAATGCTTTCGGATCTTGGATGGAATGAGCAAGAATTCACCCATCCATGCTATGCAAAACCTCTCTCGCGAGATCTTACCGACTGTACATACATACATACATACACATAGACATATATACATAAATAGACATCCTTGTCTTTATTCCTTGCGCGTCCCTTGGTCCGCGCTTGCGCGTACCTTGCGCGCGCGGCCTTTTCGCCTCCTTTATCATGTTAAGATTCAGCGCTTAATAAACACAAGCCAAGGGTTTTCGGACGCAGCTTTGCGCGAGCTCGTCTTCGGGCTGCGGGAGCGAGTGGGTTGTCACCACCATTTGTTATTGCCTCCCGTTGCAGCTGTTTGGCCATGTCCTTCCATAGGTCCAGATCTGCCATCTCGGTCCACCACGATTCATCATCCCGCCAGCACGTCATGGAGGAGGCAGCAAACCCTGCCTCGGGTCTGCTACCAGTGCGACATAAATGTGGCTGCGCCCCGGGCAGTTCTCAAGAGCAGCGAAATGAGAACGACGAGACAGGCAGCCATGGAATTGTCCAGTTACTACCCGGGCATGCACTCATGAACTGTTTTTCTCGGCGTGTCTGCATGCTCATCACGGGTCGCCTCACTGCGAAAAGTCCCCCGCGGCGGGAGTATTATTGGCCACGGCTATGCGTTCAAGGGACCATTCTGAGACTTGTTTGGCTCGGTGGGGCTTGGGGGCTGGGGACGATGCGCTGGAAAGCCGTCGACCTCGTAGCGCTCGTCAGCTTCAAGCGAGGGGCTGTTGGTGATGTTGTCACCTTTGTTGGACATAGGGAAGCAGTCCTTGGCATGCTTGGCTCAAGCCTTACGGCCTGATGTGGTCTGAAGCTGAGGTGACAGCGCAGCGTAGCGTTGCGGATCTTGGGAGCTCTCCATGCTGATGTGCTTGCGGCTTACGGCGCAAACCGGGTCCACCGAGGCACTGGCCCAGGCGCTCTGAGCACAGTAGCCAATGCTACCGGTCAGGTACGTCCTGAACGGAGCTGAAGGGAGATGGGAAGAGCAAAGAGCACACATTGGATAATGTTTGGGCCTTTGGATGCCTCTGGGCCTTTGCCCTGTTGAGGCCAGCACTTGCCATCCTCGGCGGGAATGGGCAGCTCGCCCAACAAGGCATAGAGCAGCCTAGGAAATGCAACTCCTATAGGAGGGTCTGCTGAGCATGACCAAGATTGCGCTGACCGGTAAGATGATGGCCCAGACTTGCCAGCACCTGGGCCCAAAAAAATTACACTTGCCTCTTCTCTTGGCTTCTCGGCATGACCTTTGATTCTTCCGTGCATAGCATTCGTTTGCACTCTGCAGGATTGGCACTGCATAAGGTTTGGAGAGATCGTGAGGCCTTAGGGGAAAAAACCCTACCACAAGGCGACTACTGTCAACAAAAACGGAAATCACTTCAGCATGCCCGAAGCCCCAAGCTCTCAGCACCACAATGCGCTGCCATACCGTGCTGAGCCGTGCTGCCTGTCTTTCCCACGATGACCAGCATGTCGCCCTGGGCCACGGAGATCTCCACCTCACGTCCGCGGATGTCCGCGGTCCGCGCACTCGGCTGCTGGGCTGCTACAGGTCGCTAGGTCGCTAGGCCGCTACTAGTACAGTATAGGCAGGCTGGGTCGGAGTTCAAAGGTCGAACTGCAAAAAAAAGCGCAGCGCCTCCTCCAAGAGGAGGGTCTTGTCTGGCCTGGGCTGCATGTCTTGGCCGAATTTCGCGGCGTCGCGTCTCTGACCCGAGGCTCCCTGCCATTGGAGCTTGGAGGCCTTGAGCTCCAGAGCCCGGCCCTTCGTGACAGCAGCCGACGGCCGCGCCGAGACCTGCGCGAGCCAGGGCTGCGCCAGGGCTGCAGGGCTTGCGATGCGGCAGGTGCGCTGGGATGGCGCTGGGGCTGGTCGAGAGTCGAGGGCCTCTGGGCTCAGCAGGAAGGCCTCGATGCGGTCCTTGGCCACGGCGGCCTGCCAGCACGGCTTATGAGCCGAGCCGCCGAGCCGCCGAGCCGCCGAGCCGAGCCTCCATGAAGAAGCGCGCCATCATGGGCATTGCACCTGGCTGAGATTGGCAGGATTTGGCAGGATTCAGATTTCGGGTTGGGCACCTAGTGGGAATGAGAGGATGTTGAAGAGGCTCAGAGAGGTGAAAGCAGTGGCCTGTTCATGGCTCATGGCACGACAAGACGACTGTCGAAACTGCCCTGATTTGGTCGAGTGCGTGACCGCATCCAAGTTCTTACCTTCGGCGAGCCTTGTTGGCAACGTCAAATCCAAAGCGGCAAAGCTTACACCGTCTCAGCCCAGGGCGTGTAGCAGGCGAAGGTACCTCTCACTCTCTCGAACGTCTCGAGGGTTTTTGCAAAGGCTCCCGAGTTCGCCATGGCACCCAGCGCCACGAGCACTGGGCTCAGGGAGAAGGACAGGAAGAGAGCCTCGAAGAAGCGACGAAGCGAATAGGGGATCTCGAGCGCTCGGCGCTCGCGATTTCAAAAACACCCCGCGACACACTTTGCCCTCGCTTCGCCCCCACACAGCGCCCAGCTGGGGCCCGGGGCCACGTTCCAGAGCTTGTAGCGCAGCTGCAGCGCCAGCTCCTGACGTGCCCAAACCCTATAACCAGTTATAAGGTCTCTCCCGTCTCCCACTTCGACTCTTCGACTCTTCGTCTCGGCGCGCGCCTGGTTCCGGAGCTGCTTCACCTTGTCTTCGATGGCCAGCTCCCACGCGTAGAACTTGATGATCTTCACTATCCTCACAGAGAGTCAGACCCATTCTTCTGGGAGCATGGAAACAGCAGATCGGCTGAAATGAGCTCTGGGTGACGTTCTGGAAACGCTTCCGTCGCGCGACCCCCCTGATGTAACATGACAGTGTAAAGAAAAAACGACTTCAACACTGCACTCAAGTCTCCCGCATAAGTATCCGACTACTCTGCGCTGAGCCAACTGTAAAATGCTGAAGACTGCACTTAACTCGTGACTTTGGGACAGAAGCCTTCGAGTCTGCAGTCTTGAGCCTACAACCGCCCCTCGGTGCGTGTTCTTCTATCCCGCGGTGCCGCCCTTATTTCCTCTCAGGCGGAGGGCTGCTCTGGCTCCGAGCGCTGTCATGACAAACTTCCTGCATGTCACTGCATGCCCAGAGCCACCATGGTGCGGCTGCCAGCCGAATGTCTGCATGCCCAGAGCGAGGGGCAGGGGACACTGTATCCAGAATAGCTATCGCAATCGCGGGAGACCAAGACTACCCTGGCTCGAAAAAGGATGTCTTATTTCCGTGGCGGCTTTTTGATGGGTTTGCAGGATTTCTGATGGCTTAAACCCCTCTCACTGCTGTTAAATTACAGACTAACTTTCGAACGTTCACTTCGAGGCGTTGTAAGGCTCAGGCTTCAGGAGTTCCACTTCCATCTTCAGCCGTTCATCCTTAGCTTTCATGGCCTCCTGCTGGATCTTCCTGGCCTCAGTGCAGGAAAGCACATGTCTCGATGCCTGTGCCCTGGCCTGGCCGCCACTGGCCGCCCGGCCTTCCCGGCGACGGTGCTGGAGACGATGGTGAATCCGATCATCACCTCTCACGTCGCGTTGTCTCTCTCTCACACTTAAGGTGAGGATGGTGTGGGACGAGTGGCCACCACACCGGCGAAGAGTGACCAACTCACGTAGTTGAAGAGCATGATGAAACAGATGATAATCTGACAGCGAGAGCATGCTCACTCGGCTTGACGTCTTAAGAAGACTTTTCTGCAGCCAGCTTCTGCCTGCAATGGGCAAGACCAGATAAGGTTGAAGTACGGCATGAGAAAAGTGAACTTGTCCTCTCGAAGGCGAAACTAGGCTACCCTTCACCATGGCGGCCCAAGCACATCAGCACGAAACTCCAGCTGACTGTGGCTGAAATTGCCCAGCATGGCTCCGTGTCAGCGGAGATGATGTTCGTCATCTGCCTAGACAAGTAAGAATGCTCAACGATGCTGCACAGTTCGCTCTGTGCCCGTTGCGCCCCACCCCATGCCGCCGGTTGGAAGGCTGGGCTTCTTTTTGGGCCTCAGGAGGACGTGGCAGCTGCTAGCTGCGGCTAGCTGGAGTCTGCCGAGGGCCGAGTGCAGAGCGGCTTCTTTTTGCAGCATCTCCGGGTCTCAGTCTCTGTCTGCGCCTTAAGGCGGGGCGAAGCGGAGAGCTCGAGCGCTCGGCTCCCGAGCCTGGGCCCTTGGGCCCCCCACCGGAACGGCCTCCTCCGGCGGGGGAGGACTGGGCCAGGGCAAAACTCGCAGCGCCTCAGAGTCGGAGCCATGCCCCGCGCCCTTCGCCCTGCTTCGCCGCCTTGCTGTAAGACATCAGGATCAAGGCCGTGCGCAAGCGCATTCCCGTCCTGCAGCGGAGCGGAGCCTGCTTTCCCCCATGACAGAGCTGGGCCGCAGGCTGATAGCCCCCCTGGAAGTAGTGGGCCATAAGAAAAGCCTCAAAAAGGGCTCTTTCTCTCAAGCACGCGACGCGCGCGACGCGCCGCACGTGTCTGTGATCAGCCAGCCAGCCTGGCAAGCTGACGACAGCACCATTCCGACGGCATAAGCATACCCAACCCACTGTTCCTGTCAACTGTCACGAAGTGGCACATGTTAGGCCCGCTCAAGGATGCACGAAGTGCGGAACAGCTTCTTCTCCGGCTTCTTCGCCCGTGCCCTTGACGAAGTTGATGATCCTGCAGAGTAATGTCGAGCTGGAGCCTTGCAGAGACGCAGACAGGCGTGCCATGGCGTGCCTGTTGAGCAGGAAGGGTCCGACCTGGAAACTGGGCACATTGACATGCAGGCAGCAGGCAGGTCATGGGATTCGAAAATTCGAGGAAGAAGCAAAATGGAGCACATCGTTGAGGAGCTTGACCCAAGCCGTGCTGAATACCTCGCACTGCAGGCAGCGTGGCAGGCCCACTGCACTAGACTGGCAGTTGGCCAAGCCTCGGTGAAGAATGCTCTCGTCATCGCAGACAGGAGCGCGGGCTTCTCTTTCTGGAGTTCCACCTTTGACTTCACTGTCCACAGAATCTCCGAAACGCCCGGAATGCTTCCGGCTCCACCGGCCTGCCACTGCTGGTCCAGACGCTCCAGCTGCTTGTTCGCCACGTTCCTCGACAGGCCGGCAAGCGGCAAGCGCGCTACAAGTACCGTCACAGGTCCGCTGAAATGTCCTGTTGGTAAGCGGGTACACATCGGTGGGCTCAAGCTTCCCGCTCTCCTCGGACAAAAAGGCGTGCAACGCGCGCCCCACACTTAACATGTGTCATTTGTGCCTTGTCACGCTGGAAAGCCAAGTCGACAATGGGCGTGAACCAGCTGAAGGCCTCAACTACTCTTATAGGGTTGAAGCCGTGGGAGGACTGCGGCTCCAGTCGCTTCTGCCAGCTCCCTTCGCAACTCTTGGCGCTGCAAGATTCCAAGTTCGAGCCCGCATGAGCCCGCCACCAGCCAACCGATGATGCCCACTTGGTCCTGGGCAATCCAACACAGCGCCAACGCAAACCACAACACAGACACCACGGCTGAGTGTTGCTTGAAGGCCCTGACCTCAGGAGAAGGTTCGCGGGTGCTCAAGCTTCGTGCCTGCAGTGCAGCTGGAATCCGAATAGGTCTAGTTTGAACGGCCACAAACGAGAAGCAGGCAAATCTTCCCCCACCACCAACCATTGAAATCCCATCCTCCTGATGCCGGCAGAGCAAAACACTGGGGCTAAGCTTCAAAATGAAGGAGACATTGAGACATCAGAAAGCACGGTCTCCTCGCTGAGAAGCGGCGGCTCTCGGGTGGAGCCACGGCGTCCAGAGGGCGCCAGGTACGCCTGGCCGCACGAGGCTGAAGGCGAGACATGGTTGCTGACTAGCTCGCAGCTCAAAGCTGAATCTGGCAGGTGTCACCGCTGCGGATGCCACACACAGCAGGAGCTCCACAGCTTCGAAAGCCAGCGCCACCTGAAAAGCCCAAACTTCCTAAAGACAGCCTCGCCGGTCTCCTCCGAGTGCTGGACCCCACCAGGCTTGGAGGCACGGTCGTAAGTTGTGATCACCTGCGGCACCCTATTGATCCGGCTAGGGATGGCTAAAGCAACCCGGCTTGAAACCTCGCTTAAGTACGGTGCTTGCCATCATGTGTGTAGCCAGTAACATTTTCACCTGCTTCCTACTTCCTACCATTCCGACACTCCGATACACGGTTGCGTCACCGACTAAAGACCAGCACCACGGCGCCTGTGCTAAGGCGGCCAACACCCACCAAAGCTTCAGACCCAGGCTCTCGGTCAGCCCGCGCTTGGTCTCCTGCATGCACCAAGCACCAAGCAACTGTTCCTCACGCGCCCAAATACACCAGACATACATTATCGCACACCGACACACGCTTGTTCGATTCAAGTCGTTGCCACGATTTCAATCATGACATCGCAGGCTCGTGCCACAAAGCTGTTTCGTTCAACCAAGTACATAAGCCGACCACCCAAGGATCAGCAAAACACAATTTGAAGCCAAGCCGGAAATCCTCCGAAGACCCACTAGGCCACCGTAGTTATCAACCACGATGCGGCAACCATGCAGAAGCACAGCACGCGTGCTGAATGGAGTTCCGGGATTATAACCCGTCATCATAACAACCGCATCACCTGAGCGCCACTGAAGTACAGATGATGTATGATAATGTTGTCGTCGTTGGGGTTCTCGGTTCAGCCCGACACCATCCAAATGGCCAGACTAACAGAGCAGTAAGTTCAAAAAGCCGGTGCAAAAAGCCGGTGCGTGTCCCGGCGTTCCGGAACACATCACCATGAGAAAACTGGAATCTTTTTGTTTGCGTGAATCCAGCAATCCACGCCTCGACTCCTGCTTTGTCGACAGGCACTCGAAATGGGCGAAAATCCATGCCATGCCATGTTCGTGTAACTCGATGAAAGCAAACTTCGAGGCAGAGCTACGATGGTGACCAGTGACTTTATCATGGACACACATCTTTAACCAGCCATGTAAAACTCCCCAGCAGCTGGTACGCGTGGTGTTCGCAATCTGGTAAGGCCAAGGTCGGTAACTAGATGTGTGTCCCGGGGTCGCGGAAAAAGGGACGTGTGCGCGCACTCCTCAAACTTTTGGTCTAGGCAATTCAACATAATCTTCGGCAGTTAGAAAGTAGTCTTCGGGGAGCGCACCGAGGAGGGAAGATAGCGCCGTGCAGTCTGAGGATACGAAACGTCCCTTGCTTTGTGGCCGCGAGGGAGGAGACAGTGTGCCGCCACTACTGTATCTTTTCGTGCCTCGGCAATGAAATTAATTCGTGGGGACGCACCGAGGAGGGAAGATACCGCCGTGCAGTTTGAGTGTACGAAACGTCCCTTGCTTTGTGGCACAGAGGAAGTAACGTGTCACAGGTAGTGCGATTTCGACCGTGCTCAACAGACCCAACAGCGTGGGAAATCATCAGCTGGCATGTAGTCGTGTGTGGAAACGAAATCGACAAGGAGATTCCACAGGAATTGAAGCCATGTTGAGAAGTTGGGCAAGCATATGCAGAGGCATATCGTGCACTATACATCCGCCCTAGACGGGGCGAGAACTGAACTTACGGGGTGCGGGATCACCCTAGGTAAGGTTTTGCGGGAGACTTTAGACTTGTAACATCCTTTACTTCCAATTGCCACAGTCTTTACTTGTCCTTGGAATGGCTGTTTGTTTCTATATACATGTCGTTAAAGGGGTGCGGAAAGTTAAAGGATGTGTGCGTGCACTCTTGTAACTTTTGGCTTCGGCAACTAAAAATAGTCTTCGGAAATTAAATTAGCAAGTAGTCTTCGGGGAGCGCGCCGAGGAGGGGGAGATGGCGTCGTGCAGTCTGAGGGAATAACGAAACGAACTTTGCCTTGCGGCCGGGAAGGAGTAGATAGTGTGCCGTCATATTTGCGCTTCGGCAATTACAAAAAGTAGTCTTCGCGGAGCACACCGCGGAAAAAAGGTTTTCCGGCCCTGAAATAGCCTCCTAAAGGCCGTCGAAAGTGTTGCAAAGCTGGGAAGCCTTGGGCGGCTCTTGGGGCGCCTTGGAGGCAACGCCAAGTTCCGCAAAGGTTGCAACTTGGAGGGCGGGGAGGCTTTGCAGGGTCTGGGCACCCTCAGATAATGCCCGAATAGTGCCCGAAATGATGACCAAATCAACCCTGCTGAAGTGATTTTCCGCGAAAAAGAAAAGCTTTTCTCCCTCCTTTCAAGAAGGAAATACATTTGCGCACTATGAGGGTTCATGTGGCCACTACTTCGAGCATTATTTGGGCACTATTTGGGCTCTAAGCCAGGCGGAGGCTTGGGTGGCGTTATCTGCAAGGCCGAGGCTTGGCATGCCCTATACAGGGCAGAACTACCCGCGAATATGCGCGAATGGGAGTGGTTGCTGCAGATGCAAGAGCCCGCACAGAAGAGTTAAGGGTTTGTTTGGAGTAGGAAGCATTAGGGAATGATCTGCGAGGCAGGGTTCAAGTTAAGGGAGGATGCCTAAGGGAGATTTAGTGAGGGATCTGCATGGATCTGCAAGGCAGGATTTGGGTAAGGATCTGGCAAGCAAACTTTTTTCTAGAGCCTGCACTGGCAATGCGAGGGGTTTAACGAAGATCTGCCACGCAGGGTTTAAGAGAGGATTTACAGCGGAGACGCGCAGGGAGGCGTGCCCGGAAAAATCACCAAAAACGGGCCTGGAATTGATTTTGTAATTGTATTTATTTTTTTGCTGTGCTCTTGGCCTAAAGCATAGGAAAGCCGCGTGTTTTCCTGCGTGTTACAAGGGAAAACATGATTTTCCGTATATTTTGGTGTTTTTCTAGGAACGACACTACTTTCCTACGGATTCGTTGTTCATTCCTTCGGTTTTGTTTGGTTTTTCCTCAGGAAAACAACGGATTCTGTCTCATGTTCTGAGGTTGTGTCACCTCAAAAACACAGCAGGATCTGGTGAAACCGTTGACTGGGGGCTTAAGCTTTCATTTGGAAGATTTCGGCATTTTTGTGGGGTTACATGCCGAGAGACCGTGCAGCTAAGAAGCCAAGGAAGCCAAGAAGACAAAAACCCGTACGAGAAAAGAAGGCAGTATGCTCGAAGCCATGACAGCATAAGAAGTTGAGAGGTTAAAACGGGGTGGATTTTGCTGCTCCTTTTTATATAGCATGATATGGTATGATATGATGAAATATGATATGATATAACTTTATATGACATAACATGATATTTTTCATGATATAACAACATAAAATGTTGCATCATGTAGTATATTAATACACTATCATATGACAAAATCTACTACAGTATCCTAAAAGATGATATACTTTGATACGGCTTGATATACTTAAAACAACATGATATAGTACAATATAACGCCCTACGACATAACATAAAACAAAGCAATGATGCACGCCTTTTGGCAAACAGAATGCCTTTATGATGGGCTTTGAAAAAGTCTAAAACAGCTTTGTGTTTGAATGATGCGATGTTCTTGAAAACAAGCCTGCGCGGCTTAAAAAAAAAAACAGTCGGGTTGGGGGGGGGGGGGTGGTGGCTGGCATAAATAGGGTCTATTTGGCAGCTGGATGGCTGCGTTTCTGTATACAAGTAGTGCTTGTGCTGTCCACCACAGACCACGTCATGACACAGGTGACGTAGGCGCAGACTCCATGCATGTATAATTGACCCCCCACCCATGCATTATTCTGCGCGAAACCCTGCCGGGGGACATCCCTTGCGGTTTGATGATATCGGTACCTGTTTCGCGCCAAAGCCTGTAGGGGGACACCCCTTGCGATCTGCGAGTTTTTATCAAACCTCAAGGGGAACCTTAGGACAGCCCTTGCGGTTTATGATTTGGGAACTTATTTCTAACACAAACCTTTAGGGAGACACCTTTTGCGATCCGTGATTTTGGGTTCTGGGTTTCTTCAAAACCTAATGGGACACCCCTTGCGATTTATGATTTTGGGATCTATCTCGCGAAACAACCTGTAGCAGTCATGTCTTGTGGAGGATGAGGTAGAAGACTTTTCTTTTTGGAAGCTGGGGGAGCCCTGGCTTCTCTTGCTAGGAGCGAAGTCTCTTCAATCTTCTTAAGATAAAGGCGACTTATCAAGAGGTAAAGGCTCTCTCTGCTAGAATGAAGCTCTCGTCTCTTACCAAGAATAACTTGGAATGAGCTCTCTTCCTGTTTCACAGGGTAGGGGGCTTGGGCTTCTCATCTCCTTGTGAAAGCCGCGGGGAGGACCAGCCTTTCTCTTGTCAAAGTTTGAAATTTGGAAAAAAACCAGCCTCTCTTCTTGATCGTAAGATCTCTTCCATGTTTTTTCAAGAGGAGGAGATGGTCAAGAGCTGTCGCTCCTGACGAAGAAAGAAGTTTTCTTCTTATCGCCCGAGAAGCAGTCGGAGCTCTCTTCTTTCTCGTGATGCTCTGTTATATTGCCACGAACAACCTGGGGGAACTCTCTTCTTGTTTTGGAGCATGAAGTCTTTTCTTTTGAAGGCTGGCGACTGATAAAAAATCTCTCTAGAGAAATCTTCTCTGGCCAAGAATGATGTGGAATGAGAGAGCTCTGTCCTCACTTCTTGAGAGCTATCTCTCTTCTATCCCTTGGAGAGGAAGTGGTGGCGACAAGGAGCTCCTCTCTCTTCTTGTCGACTAAAACGCAGCTGGAGTTCTCTTATTTCTCGTGGAGTTCGAAGGGTTTCTTTTCTGATGCAGAAGATGGGGTAGAGGGCTGCTCATATCTTGTTGAAGGTAGAGGGGAGGATCAGGCTCTTCTTTTGAAGATTGAGAGAGCTCTGTCCTCACTTCTTGAGTGCTATCTCCCTTCTGTCCCTTGAGGAGGAAGAGGGGACGACAAGGAGCTCCTCTCTCTTAGTTTCGACTAAGAGGCAGCAGGAGTACTTTCATTCTCGTGAAGTTGGAAGGGTTCTTTGTTCTTTGCTCCTTGGAGATGTTGCGGTAGAGGACTTGCTAGGGGATTTCTTCCTTACCAATATAGGGAAATGGAGCTCATGTCTTGTCGATGACTAGGTAAACGAGCTCTCTTGTCTCTCGCTCGTCTTCTTGAAACTGGAGGAGCTTTGAGCTCTGTCTTCTTCGACGTGAAGCGAGCTCCCTTCAATTCTCTTCAGAGGGGATGGAGACTTACCAAGAGGTAGAGGGGCTCTTTGCTAGAAATCAGCTGAATGACTTGGTGGGACTCTTTCCGTGTTTTCGTTGAGAGAGAAAGGAGGTTTCTTCTTGCGCGTTTCCTTTTCCATCTTTTGAAGAGGTAAAGGAGATACTCAGGATCCAATCCCCTGATCAAGAGAGAAAGGAGTTCTCTTCTGCCGACCGATGGGTAAACGGAGACCTTTGAATTCTCGTCAAATTGGAGGCACCGGTCTGCTGTGCTGAGATGGAGCTCTCTTGCGTCTCATTACATGGGAGGAAGCTTTCAGTCATTTCTTGTCAAGGATGAGGTAGAAGACTTTTTCTTTTTGGAAGCTAGGGGAGATCTGTCCTTTCTTGCTATCTCTTCAACCTTCTTAAGACCAAAAGGCGACCTGCCAAGAGGTGAAAAAGCTCTCTGCTAGAAGGATGCTTTGTTCTGTTGCCACGAATAACCTAGGGACTTTCTTCTTGTTTTGGAGCATGAGGTCTTTTCCTTTTGAAGGCTGGGGGACGACTAGATGTCTCTAGTTGAAAATTGGGGGGAGCTCCACCCTTTCTTCTCGAGGGCATGTTCTCTTCCATCTTCAAATAGGTCATGGCAATGATCAGGATCCCCGAGGATGAGGTAGAGGACTGCTCATGTCGTGTTGTTGAAGGCTGAGGGGAGGATCAGACTCCTTTTGAAGATTGGGAGAGCTCTGTCCTCACTTCTTGAGCTATCTTTCTTCTATCCCTTGATTGAGGAGGAAGAGCGGACTCTCTTCCATCTTCAACAAGGTAATGGCAATAATCAAGAACCCCTCCCCCTATCAAGAAAGAAAGGAGGCCTCTTCTTGCCGAACGAGAAGTAAACGGAGCCCTCTTCTTTCGTGAAGTTGGAGGGGCCTGTTTCTGTCCCATTAGATTGGAAGAAGCTCTCAGTCTCTTCTTGTTGAGGATGAGGCAAAGGACTTTTCCTTTCGGAAGCTAATTCAGAGGATGAGGTCGAGGGCTGCTCATGTCGTGTTGAAGGCTGAGGGGAGGACAAGACTATCACTGTGGGTTTTTTGTTTTTGTGCCGTGCACCGCCTCGCGCGCCCGCAGCTCACGCCCCCCCACACACACACACAGCAACACACAACACACACAACACACACAACACACACAACACACACAACACACACGACACACACAACACACACAACACACACAACACACACAACACACACAACACACACAACAACCACAAAACACACAACACACACAACAACCACAACACACAACACACACAACACACACAACAACCACAACAACCACAACAACAAGGTACAAACAAAAACTGCAGCCCCGTCAACCCATACATCTGCTTTTCGTCCGTACATTAGGTAGAGACAAAAACAGGAGCCCCGTCATGTTGTTTTACCCCCCCCCCCCCAGCAACAACAACACAGTGCCTGCGGATGCCTGTGATGTATACTATTGGGTGTGTATTTCAGTGGATTTGGTGTGCGTTTCAATGATTTGGTGTGTATTTCAGTGGATTTCGTGTGTATTTCAGTGTTTATCGTGAGTATTTCAGTGGATTTCGTGTGTATTTCAGTGGATTTAATGTGTATTTCAATTTATTTGGTGTGTATTTGGTGTGT
>CAJNDT010002113.1:77500-159382 GCA_905221615.1 Symbiodinium sp. CCMP2592
AAGGGTCCTGCCCCATTGAGGCTTGGGTCCTGGCCTCATCTGGGGGTCACCATGACGTTTCGCAGGTCAACGCCGCAGCCACGTCATGGTGCTGCCCTTGAAAAAACGCGTCGTCTGGGGTAAGGGTGAGGCTTGGGTCCTGGCCTCATCTGGGGGTCACTATGACGTTTCGCAGGTCAACGCCGCAGCCACGTCATGGTGCCCTTGAAAAAAAACGCGTCGTCTGGGGTAAGGGTCCTGCCCCATTGAGGCTTGGGTCCTGGCCTCATCTGGGGGTCACCATGACGTTTCGCAGGTCAACGCCGCAGCCACGTCATGGTGCTGCCCTTGAAAAAACGCGTCGTCTGGGGTAAGGGTCCTGCCCAATTGAGGCTTGGGTCCTGGCCTCATGCAATCAAGGAATCAGTCAAGTTGAAAAGAAACAAGTTGACAAGAATCAAGGAATCAATCAAGTGAACAACAGCATGCAGGAATCTGTCAAATCAAGACACTTCATTCAAGGTCTCGATCAATTGAATCACAAGTAATGAATCAAGTTGCTACGCCCGGCCCTTTGACAGAATGCCAGTCGAGAACACACTTGCAAACTCCATGGTGGGAGTAGCTAGGTTTACAGCACTTAAAAGACTTTCAATCGCAGGTACACCAAGCTGATCAGGCTTGGCTTCCCTCTCTGATGCATAGCTTCGTTGGGTACGGTAGCATCAGAGAGCCGCACCCCCCTGCGCGGATTTGGTCCCTTTGCTATCAGAGCTGTACACACACACACACAACACACACACACACACACACACAACACACACAACACACACAACACACACACACACAACACACACAACACACACACAACACACACACAACACACACACACACACACACACGACAGACGCAACACATACAGCACATACAACACACACAACGCACACAACACACACAACACACACGACAGACGCAACTCTTGTGAAGAGTCTCCCGCGACTAAAATCCTCGCCTCTCAGGGCTCTCCAGGGCTCTTGGAGGGCTCTTGTGGGATCATGCGCGTGCTAAGGGGGTCCTGGCTCTCGTGAAGAGTCTCCCGCGACTAAAATCCGCTCCTCTCAGGGCTCTCCAAGGCTCTTGGAGGGCTCTTGTGGGATCGTGCGCGCGCTAAAGGGGTCCTGGCTCTCGTGGAAAAATCTTCCGCGACTAAAATCCGCTCCTCTCAGGGCGGCTCTCCAGGGCTCTTGGAGGGCTCTTGTGGGATCATGTGCGCGCGAAAATCCTCTCCTCTCAGGGCTCTCCACTCCTCTTGGAAGGCTCTTGTGGGATCATGCGTGTGCTGAAAGGGGTCCTGGCTCTCGTAAGATGAAGTCTCCCGCGGCCCGGGGCTCTCCAGGGCTCTTGGAGAGCTCTTGTGGGATCATGCGCGCTAAAGGGGTCCTGGCTCTCGTGAAGAGTCTCCCGCGACTAAAATCCGCTCCTCTCAGGGCTCTCCAAGGCTCTTGGAGGGCTCTTGTCAGGGCTCTTGGAGGGCTCTTGTGGGATCATAGGGCTCTTGGAAGGCTCTAGATGTGGGATCATGCGCGCGCTAATCCGCTCCTCTCTGGGCTCTCAAGGCTCTTGGAGGGCTCTTGTGGGATCATGCGCGCGCTAAAAGGGGTCCTGGCTCTCTTGAGAAGAGTCTCCCCCGACTAAAATCATCTCCTCTCAGGGAAGGGGTCCTGGCTCTCGTGAAGAGTCTCCCGCGACTAAAATCCTCTACTCCCAGACCTCTCCAGGGCTCTTGGAGGGCTCTTCGGGAGACGGAGAGGGGGAGAGGGAGAGGGAGACGGAGAGGGGGCTGGAGCTGGAGCTGGACAGAGCTGGAGTTAGAGAGCGACAACTGGAGCTGGAGCCAGAGCTAGAGCTAGGGAGGATGCTACAACTAGAGCTGGAGCTAGAGCTGGGGCAGGAGCTGGAGAGAACAACTGGAGCTAGCGAAAGAGCGAGCTGAAGCCAGAGCTGGAGCAGGAGCTGGAGCTAGGGAGAGAGCTACAACTAGAGCTGGGGCTGGGGCAGGAGCTGGAACTAGAGCTACAGCTAGGGAGACAGCTACGAATAGTAGAGTTGGAGCTGGAGCTAGAGCTAGGGAGAGAGCTACAATTAGAGCTGGAGCAGGGGCTGGAACTAGAGCTAGGGAGCTACAACTATAGAGAGCTACAGCTGGAGCTGGAACTAGAGCTAGAGCTAGGGAGAGAGCTACATTTAGAGCTACAAGCCAGGGAAAAAGCTACAACTAGAGCTAGAGCCTAGACCCAGGGAGAGAAGAGAGAGCTACAACTAGAGCTGGGGCTAGAGCTGGACCTGGAGCAGGAGCTAGAGCTTGAGCTAGAGCTCGGGAGAGAGCTACAACTAGAGCTGGAGCTAGCGCTGGATCTGGAGCTAGGGAGAGAAGACCTACAATTAGAGCTGGAGCTGGAGCTAGAGCTAGGGAGAGCGCTACAACTAGAGCAGCTAGAGCTGGGGCAGGGGCTGGAGCTACAGCTAGGGAGAGAGCTAAACTAGAGCTCTAGCTCGAACTGGAAAAAAGAGCGAAGGACAGAGCTACAATTAGAGCTGGAGCAGGAGCTAGAGCTCGGGAGAGAGCTACAGCTGGAGCTAGAGCTGGAGCTCGGGAAAGAGCTACAACTAGAGCTAGAGCTGGAATAGCTGGAGCTGGAGCTCGGGAGAGAGCTACACCTAGAGCTACAGCTGGAGCTAGAGCCAGAGCCAGGGAAAAAGCTACAACTAGAGCTGGAGCTGGAGCTAGAGCTAGAGCTCGGGAGACAGCTAAAGCTAGAGCTCGGGAGAGAGCTACAACTAGAGCTGGAGCTTGAACTAGAGCTCGGGACAGAGCTACAACTAGAGCTAGAGCTAGACCTCGGGAGAGAGTTACAACTAGCGCTGGAGCTGGAGAGGTGGGCGAGAGCTGGAGAGAGCTACAACTATATAGAGCTAGAGCTGGAGCAGGAGCTGGAGCTCGGGAGAGAGTTACAACTAGAGCGAGAGCTGGAGCTAGAGCCGGAGCAGGAGCTAGAGCGCGGGAGGGAGCTATAACTAGAGCTGGAGGCTGGAACTAGAGCTAGAGCTAGGGAGAGAGCTACAACTAGAGCTAGAGGTGGAGCTGGATCTAGAGCCGACGACAACATGTACGCCATGTGCTTTGCCGCCGGTTGCGACCGTAGCAGCAGCTTCTGCAGATGCCAGAGCGGAAGGGCTGGTGGAGAAGGGGTCCCAAGCGCGTTCCAGTGCGAACAGATAGGAACACAGACGCACACAAACACACACAACGCAAACGCACGTGCACAGACACACACACACACACACACACACACACACACCGACCGACACACACACACACACACAGACACACACAGACATACACACACACACACACACACCGACACACACACACACACACACACCGACACACACACACACACACGCAACACAGACGACACACACCACCCACACACACACACACACACACACACACACACACACACACACACACACACACACACACACACACACACACACACACACACACACACACCCACACACACCCACACACACACACACACACACACACACACACACACACACACACACACACACACACACACACACACACACACACACACACACACACACACACACACACACACACACACACACACACACACACACACACACACACACACCACACACAACACACAACACACAACACACAGCCCACAACACACAGCCCACAGGCGCACGCACACGCACACGCACAACACACACAACCGGCGCGGACACCCACGCGGAGTGCGCACGCATGTTTACGTATCCAAACCACACTGTTTTTTGCACTGCTTTGATGCTGACCAAGGTATCGCTGTCATGTGGGGTTATCCGGTCCTTTAATTGAAAATTGAAAGAGCTCTGTCATCACTTTTTGAGAGCTATCTCCCTTCTGTCCCTTGAGGAGGAAGAGGGGACGACAAGGATCTCCTCTCTCGTATTGTCGACCAAGACGCAGCCGGAGTTTTTTTTATTTCTCGTGAAGTTGGAAGGGTTCTTTGCTCCTTGGAGATGCTGAGGTAGAGGACTTGCCAGGGGATCTCTTTCTTCCTGACACAGAAAGGGAAAAGAAACTCATTTCTTGCCAATGACGAAGAAGCCGGCTCCCTTCACTTCTCTTCAGGGGAGATGGAGGCTTACCAAGAGGTAGAGGAATTCTCTGCTCGAAATCAGCTGAATGACTTGGTGGGACTCTCTCCGTGTTTTCGTTGAAGGTTGGGGGAATCTCCACCCTTTCTCCTTGAGTGTATGCCCTTTCCATCTTTTGAAAAAGTACAGGGAATTTTCGGGATCTCTGTCCCTTGCCAAGAAAGAAAGGAGGTTTCCTCTTGCGCGTTTCCTTTTCCATCTTTTGAAGAGGTAAAGGAAATACTCAGGATCCAATCCCCTGATCAAGAGAGAAAGGAGTTCTCTTCTGCCGACCGATGGGTAAACGGAGACCTTTGAAGTACGTCAGCCCATGTCAACCTGTGTTGACCATGGTCGTGAATGTGATGTTTATCTTCCGTTGCCATTTAGGGCCATTGAGCGCAATCGATAGCTTCGCAGTGTGTGGAACAAGAGCCGTCAGTTTCAGATTGATATCGGAGTTGGTACCTCAGCTCAGGTCAGCTTAATGGTTGCGAATGTGATGTATATCTTCCGTGGCCACGTCGGGCCCTTGAGCGTAATCGATAGCTTCGCAGTGTGTGTGGTAGAAGACCGCCAATTTCAGCTTGGTAATGGAATGGGTATAATCGATAGCTTGGCCATGCGCGAGCAAAAACTGGCAACTCCAGATCAGCCTATACTGCGAGGTCTACGCCCTAGGTGCGATGTTGACTTACGCATCGGCGGGACGTATATCCACATGTAAAGGATCCTGTGCTACCTGATTCGTCGCATGCATTCAGAGTAGTTGAATGCTCTATACGTCCATGGGCACACAGGCCGTGTCTATGTGACCATTCTCCGTACATGTCACTTCTATACATAACCTAGAATACTCAATTGACACTTTGAAAGCCCACGATTCCAGCTGCTAAATAGACCCGGTTTAGGCTGGCCACGGTGTGGGGGGTGGGCGGGTGGGTGGGTGGGTGGGTGGGTGGAGGAAGGGAGAAAGGTGTAGTGGAGGAGAGGGGAGCCTGCCCCAACCGCCAGTGTCCAGCCCACGCCTGCCTGCTTCCGCACGCCCAGCCTCTGACCGAGCAGAAAGCAGGCACATACCCCGTTAAAACAAGAGCTAGGGATTTCACACATCTGCTGGTCACTTCCGCCAGATTTTGCCAGCAGATGTGTAGAATCCCTTGTTTTAACGCGGTATTTACAGGCTTTCTGCTCGGTGGCGGCTCACTTCCGCCAGATTTTGCCAACACATGCGGTGGTGGGCTGGGCTGGGGGCTGGGGCGCTCAAGGGGTGTTCCATTAGGTTTTGAAGAAACGCATATCCCAAAATCACGGATCGCAAAGAGTGTCTCCCCGCAGGTCTGTATTAGAAATAAGTGCCCAAATCATAAACCGCAAGGGCCGTCCCCGTAAGGTTCACCTTTAGGCTTTACAAAAATTCGCAGATCGCCCGGGGTGTCCCTATAACAGGTACCAAACTTCAAATCGCAAGGTTGTCCCCCGGCAGGGTTTCGCGCAGAATAATCCACGGGTGAGGGGGGTGCCAGCGGCGGGTGGGTGGGAAGGGAGACAGGTGTGTAGTGGAGGAGAGGGGGGGCCGCTCCGGGAGCCCGGGAATTAAATAATCTAAATAAGGGTCCCGCGGGGTCTGGGAGAGCCCGGGAATTAAATAATTTGAATGATTTCAATATTGGGGTAGGCCTCCGGATTTAAATTATATAAATTATTTAATTCCCGGGGCCCCGGACCCCCCCAGACCCCCTCCCCAGGATTTACATTATTTAAATTATCTAAATTATTTAAACTACTAAATTCGGGCCGGGAATTTAATCGTTTAATTAATTTGAGCTTGGGGTTGGGAAAACCCGCTTGCACTTCAACAAGTCGACTCCTGCTCTCTACGATGACAGGGACGTGTCTCTGGAGCCCATCAAGAAAAAACGTTTTCTGATGTCGGCAACAACGAGGGTATCCTTAAGGAGAGATGGACGGCCGCAAAGTTCGTCCACATCGACAACTCCTATGCCAACCTGGAGGTTGCCAGCCCAGAGGCCACTTCCATCTCTCACGATGAGTTCGTGAAGATGATCGGACCCGCCCCGCCCATGGCCACATTCCCAGCGCCGACACCAGAGCCATTCTCAAACGCAGTGTGTTTATTGTGTTTGCCAAAGGCTGCATCTACTATCGCCCTCCCAAGATGTTAGGCCAGTCATGCGAGTGAAATGGGTCCTCAAGCATATCTTGGTGGACGAGTGCAAGCCCGGCTTCAACAACTACAAAAAGACTGGTCCCCCACCATATGACTACGACGTCCGCGTTGCCACGGAAAAGGTTTAGCTCGAGGACGCTCTTCGTATTCATTCCAACAAACACACTTTGCAGAGACACTACGTAAAGCAATATTCTTCCAGACCCTGTCATCAAGATGGAACCTTCTGAGTTCGAAAACTCCCATGCAAGTTTGGCAAACATGTGTGCTGGGGAGGCTCTCGAAGCGGACAGTCCTCCCCCAGTACTACCTCCTGCTCCCATCACACCGGAACGGAAAATCCTGAACAGCCATGCATGGAGTAGATCTCTTTGTCCCAACACTACCATCGAGCTATCGCCGTCGCAGTCTGATCGTGCAGCTTCCTCTGTGCCATCCCAGAAATTGATTCCAAATCCGGATATGGAAGCACCCGATGAGATGGATGTTGCTTCGCCCTCGGAGTCTCATATCTTTGACTTCGGTGACCAAGTGAGTGACGAAGCCTAGATGCCGTAGTATGATTACAGCAAGTTTTCGAGGAAAGCTCTGCACGGGGTACCTTCTAGCACAGCATACACATCATCGTTTTTAAAATGGCTGTGTTATAACAAGTACTAAATAGCATTTATGTTTACGTTTGAAAGGTATGGCAGAGCCTGAGGAGCTAGTCATGACAATGGTACCAACACAGCACACGCACCTTTCGCGGCGAGCAAAAAAAGGGACTGGACTTTGCGATGCACTGCAGGTTCGTTCTGCACACTCATGTCTGCATTCCCATAACATCGTTCGCGCGCCTTTGTTGTACCTCAAGAAACCTGTAGGTTTCAGATCGACAGGCGTACGTTGAATCCAAACAGAAAAGCATCATCTTCGGCAATGGCACGACCTAGGCGGATGTAGAAGCAGACGAGGCCACGATTGACAGAAGCGACATCAGCAACGACATTCAGTGGAAACACCTCGTGAAGACCAAGACTCCACAATGCTGCTTGGATACACCGTGTTGCTTTTTTTGTTTGTGTCGCCTAGTCATACTTTCGCTTCGTCTCATACACATGTTACTAGATCGTGTATTCCCTAACCAGCAGGCTGTGGGAACACTGGGCTGGTGTCGTGCAGCGTGGCAAACCTGAGACTCTCGCGCTGTGTTGTTCTCCATACCGACTCGGCAAAGTCTTACAAGTTGAAGATCGACGGGGTCATTCACGATCGTGTGGTCCATGCGAAGAAGAGGGTCAAGGTGGATGGCAAATTTCGTTGGTTGAAGCCGCACGACGTCAAACTCGTGAAGCACAAGGTTCCCAAGACCAAGCGCACCATCACCGTGAAGTCTGGCACGCAAATCATCGATCGCGCACAGAGGTTTCTGAAAGATAAAAACATCGTAAACCAGAACTGTCGTGCGGGCAGCAAGGCTCTGAGAGCCAAGCTTCGATCTGCACAGAACGAATACTGGCACAAGAACGATGATTTGTGGCTGCATTGCGGTATGCTCTGCAGCCAGAGTATCAAGAACCTCGTTATAACCTTTCCGCGCGACGCTTTCTTTCAGAAGCACCTATACTTGTGATTTTGATGTCACACAAATATCATTGCACACCGTGCGGCCCAGTCCTATGTAGCCTGCTTCGTTAGCTACCATACGACGTAATAAAAGCGATATCCTATCCATGTGTGTTTGTTTATGCACTGCAGGACTGATAATTGTAATTGTTTCGCGCACATGGCTGCGTCGTAAGCACACAACAGCTCGACTCATGCGCCTGCGTATCAACAAGAGCGACAACCGCGAACCGGGTATGCTCATGATTGCCTTGCGAGCTTCGCTCCACCGCAGGCCCACGCATATCCTAATCTTAGATTACTTCCAGAGTCCCGTGCGCGAAATCAACAAAATGCAGAAGACAACACACTGCTTCTTCCGCAGTTATCAGCTAGTTAAACGAGCCATCCCAGCCACCGCGTGCAACATGTCGGCTTCCTTTGTCGGAAGATTTCCAGCGGAGATTCCTGCCCTGATCTTTAATAAATGCAATCGACCCTGTTGGGCCCCCCGTGCAAGCGGCTCCCACCGAATGGCCTCGCCGTGTTGGCACACTCCCAGATGGATGCACTACTCAGTTTATCATACTTTTTTGCTCTTCTTCGCTGAAACATTAGTAGACTTAGTAGATGTTGTCAAACCAAATCCGGACTGTTGTGCTGTGCTATGTGGCGATTCAATTGGGGATGCATCGTTTACCGAGTCCGTGACATTTTTTTCAAGATCACGCCGAATCTGGGGAGGAGAATTAAGAACTATCTGCTTTTAGTTTCTCATTGACTCTATTGCTACGAGCCTACAGTCTCCTCCTCTGTTGGGAGTCATTCTGGCTCAGTCACGACTAATGATGAGGCACCTCTGACAGCGGAAGACATGTTCAACTTCGAACTGGATTAGAGCCTCCAAGAGGCAGCATTTTCAATCCTCTAAGAGGAAAACTCAATCAGAGAGCTGCTGTGGCAAAAAAAAATCCATCGAGCTTCAAAACTGTGCATTTGCAGTCGCTGCCATGTATGATGCCGTGCTTCTGTTGAACGTGGTCTTAGGGGGTATGTATATACATATATATTCATGTAATTTAGTATAACATCGTATATTATAATACACGAAACTATAAGAAGTCGAAACGCCAAGAAGAAGCCACCTCTGCTCACCCTTGCTTCGAAAGGGGTACTTGTAACCTTGTATGCTTACTATACATCCTGAAAACTGGACCACAGGACCAAGGGCTGCACCGGACCAGGGGACCAAGAAGACCAAGGGACCAGGGAACCAGAGGACCAGGGGACCAAGGGGACAGGAAAAAAAAAGGGCAGCAAAAAAAAAAGGCGTGAAGACATACGCCCTCCGTTAAAAAGCCGAGAAGCCGAAAAGCCAAGAAGCCTAGGAAACCAAGATGCCAGGAAGCTCTACAAGACTCTCCGAAAGCCAAGAAACCAAGGAAACCAGAAAGCCAGCAGGCCATGCAAAACGAGAAGGCAGTATGCTCCAAGTTACGATACTAGAAGAAGTCGAGGGGGCATGGAAAAGCCAAGAAGCCAAGGAAACCAAGAAGCCATGCACGACAGGAAGGCAGGAGAACCACACGCGCACGCACACAGACAAAAATAAAAAAATAAAATAAAATAAATACGCCTCCATGATTTTATGACTGGCTGAGGGTGTTCATCGCGCTTAGAAGCAGTCAGTCATTAACAGTCTTCCTGTTTGCACGCTCAAACACCTCCCCACCACCCCTCTCAACTCCAATGTTGGCCGCAGTGCCACCACACGTCACTGGCCACCTTATGTAGACATTGAAGTTTGGGGGTGGGGTCTGGAGGTGTCAGAACGGACAGTACGTACAATGCCAAATCTTGTACCATCGCGCGAGGCCAGCAAAAGCCTGCGGAGAAGAGTCAAGCAAATGTTCCCAACAGCGGGCACGCTTGGGGTTTGCAATCTCCAGGCCCCGTATAAGTCTTATGTAAACTGTAATGAACTGCACGAGCAAATAAGATGTGGATCGGAGTCTATGATCGTCGTCGTCCTCGGGTGGAGGTCTGCATCGTCGTCGTCCTGGAGGAGGTCTTCTTTTCTTCCCTCCTCCTAGGATCCACCTTGGCGTGGTAAGAAGGCTCAGTACCTCCTCCCCCCTCAGTCGAGGAGTCGGGGGGAAGCCAAGATTCGCCCGATATTTCGATTTCTTTCATAAACCCATACGGGTGTCACAGTGCGCCGACAGATATGTTCTGGTATGATCCACCCGAATCAGCCTATACCTCAACATTGCTTCATGCCTGCAGAGTATTCTTCTCGATTTGGTTTGCACACACGACTACACGCCAGCTGATGATTCCCCACGCTGTTGGGGTCTAATGCTGCTGAGATAATTTGCCATTACAAGTCAAACAAAGCATGATTTGAAGATCCCTCTGACCGTGTCGGCCCTCACCTGCGAAGCAGGTATGTATGGTGCCAAGCACGTGCAAGGCGCGCAGCTACCTGTCCGGAATCACCTTCTTGGCGGGACCAACGGCGAATACGGCACAGCTCAAGAGACAGTAGTGTCACAATCATCATTGCAGGGACACTATGCACTGTGCTTCAAGATTGGAAACGCAATTCTGGCGAGACTCATCGGTCGCTTAGATCCCGAAGTCGCGAACGGGGCGCAAGTTTGGATTCACCTCGAGCATATAACATGAGTCAATATGTGTTGATACCGGTCATCTGGGTCGCGGGGGCGTTGTCTGGAGAACATGGCGGGAGTGCAGGAACAAACAGAAGGGCTGTCGTCACACGTATTGTGTCGAGAGACAGCTTGTGTAGAACGCATAGTCGGTGTAGAGGTCGGAGCAGATGTAGTCGTGAGCATGACGTGGTCCGCGGATGCCAGAAAGAAGAAGTATATGTGGGGAAGACGCTCGACCAACTCATGTGCGGTGCACTCAGTGTTTCCGAAAAATCGAGGTGCCATCTCACTTGGGAGGAACGGTTCCCCGGGCCGGCCGATGTCGGAGGTGTCGAATGCATCGGATTTGGCGCCCGGCATGTCTGGAGGATCAAAAAGCGTCACGATGTTGTGCAACCTTTGATACACAGTGCTTTGCCGCCTGGTTTGCCAACACCGGCCCGCGTGCATGCTTCCCTGAGGGTTCCGAGGGAGTCGGTGAGATGCAGGGTGACTCCCACAATCAGGAACAAACTCGGGCTCACCCACAGGCTTTGCTTCAAGGGCGACCTGGCCGTCATCATCGACTGCCATGCCACGACACGGAATCTGCTGAACTTCATCAACGGCAGCCAGCACGACATCTTCTGTCGGCACAACAACGGCCGGCTTGGCGCCTTCAAAAGCAAAGCCGAGATCTAGATCCAATTGGGGCCGCAAATGGACATGTGTGCAAAAAGATGCACTTGCAAGGTGGTGTGACGGTGACGCATGGAAGCTGAGCTGAAACATCGCCCAAAAGGTCGATGGTTTCACTATGTTTCACTCGCAATTGGCTCATATAACCTCAATTGAGTTTCACCCTGTTGGAGCTGAAAAGCGACGGCTTCGTTGTTCTGCCAGCGCGCTCCCAGATCTGCTGAGACAATATGCATTTAGTGATGCCGCTCGATAGTATCTGTGCAGGAAAGCTGAAAATGAAATTTCCACCATTCACTGAGGTTAAGCTTGTGGCCCTGCACCCAAATGTCGATTCACAAAAATCTAGTTCGAGGCGTCCGAAGGAAGGCCAACCATAGCTGATGTTCGCATCGTGCTGGGGCTACTAATCCTCAGTTTCTACGAAACCATGAGCCATATGCTAGCCGGCGATGAAGCCAACAACAGAATTGCATGTAATACACGACAGCAAATCAAAACTAAAATTCAGTCAGCGACATGAATGAAGCCAGCGATTGAATGCTGTGACACGAACATGTATCACAAGTAATCAAAGCCTGCCTCGAAGTTGATGTAGTCGATGACCACGAGCATGCGGAAGCCAAACACATCGTTTCATGTGTTTGCACGCAAGTAAGAGAATGGTTCAACACGTGAACATCAAAACCAAACAGTTGCTCATTAGCGTCATCGCTCTGCAGAAAGTCTCATTCGAGCGGGGTTTGGTAGAACTCATTGGTAAGGAAGTGCTGTAGTAGCCGATCAGCTAGTCTCCGAACCTAAATAACAAAACGATTGCCCATATACCGAGCGCAGTAAAAGATTCCAGGTATTCGACCAAAAATCTTCTGTAGATGACGAACGTAGATGTCTTCTTCGATGGACACAGTCAACCCTGCAAGCATCGGTGAGATTTGGATACCCATGGTGGCTACTCTGCATTGACGAACAACTGAGCTGACAGATTTCCGTAAGATTTGAAGAAAAAAGAGTCACACAACTTTTATGCGAGGACGACCCTTCCAACTCCGCATGTTGGTATCTTGAACTTTAAGATTTATAGTAAAGACAACATCGGAACCTTCAACAAGCTTGGGGATACAGCATTGTGACAGCCCACTGTCTTGCAACAAAAATGCGCGAGACAGGCATAAATCTAAAAAATCCTACCAGATCTTGATTGAGGATCGGCAGCATCAGGTAGAACACTTGGTGGCTCCGTTACTGTTCGGAAGTAAAGATCGTGGACAAACTATTCGCATGATCAGATGTAGTGCGATAGCTGCAATTCGACAAGGCCTTGTGTGTATCACATGTCTGTAGGAGATAGTGGATCTAGCACGTTTGAAGGCCTTCTCCTTCTTGGGAAGCAAGCCAGCAATCGGTAGACTAGAAGCTGGGTGGTGCTCCTCGAAAACACGTTCAAACCGTCGTATTGCGACGAAAAAATTCAGCCTGAGAGGCATTCATAAGTAGTTGTTCGTAGACCACGGGGTCACTAAGCGCTCTTGTAAGCATTCCAAACGAGTAGAACGGCAAAGGCATGACTAAAAGGCATGACCCATGTGAGGACGCAAGATTGCATCCATGTATAAATGAAGACACAAACTGTTTCCACTCATCAGCCAAACTGTAAAGACGCTATGGCGACGAAGCCAGCGTTAACACATGAGGTCAGGCATTCTGCACGTAATGACGAAAGGCCCGAAGATATTGTGAACCAGTCGAGTATGTAATGCAAAAAACACTTCTCGAGTGCGCTTGGAGAAGTCAACTAGAGGTGACGCTACAACATGTCCCGACGACCAAAGTTGTATCATGTCGAGATTGCCAGAAATGATAAGCGACATTACATGAAGAACGATGCTTCTTATGCGGGAAATGGACAGAAATCATGAAAGTCCCTGTTGGCAAAGATGATGCTGCTGACACAATGTTCAAAGGCTCGTTGAAACTGCTCATGTGCCAGTGGTGTGGTGGAGGTACAAGCGGTCGAGGTGGTCGAGGTGTGGGACATTGTCGAAACGCTAGAATACGTTTGAGAACAGACTTGACGGCAGTTTTTGGCGGATCATCAAGTAGATTTCACATTGTCAACTGTCCAGGGGCTCGTGTTGCACTGTGTCCTGTCCGATTCTTTCGTCGAAGCTGCATCCACAATCCTTTACCTATCAGCCATATGTAGACTTCACTGTGCAAGTGGGGCGAAGAGTGTTGCTGATGTTGGGTGCTAATCAAGCAAAGTTGAGGCAGCCGAGGCACTGATGGGCCCAGGGGCCCAGAATTTGTCAAAGCAATAATTTGCACCAATGTGTTTGTGACAGAGCTGCATCTTGTGAGTCCTTCGCCACGTTTGCCGGTGTCAGTGGAGGTAGGAATCATGCTTTGCCAGGTGGATTCAATGGAGTTGGTGACAATTTGAGACGGAGGTGGAAACGGTCGAGGTGGTGGTGTGGGACGGAACCAAAGGTGGATCAGCAGAAGCAGGTGGAGGGTGGTGAGGTAGTGAATTGGTGGTGTGTTTGTGTGCAAAGGTGAGGTTTGTCCAAGGGTGACAAGGTGAGCAGACTGCTGCTGCAACTGCAGGTGGGCCATGACAGGTGTGGCTGTGGAAAAGCAGGATGCGCAAGACATCCAATGTCCTCAGGCAGCAAAGACATGCGCTTTCTGCTATTTGATCGACTGCGATAAGAACCACGCCGCCTGTCTCGGGATCTTGGTTCATCTGAAGCCTGTGCCTGCTGATTTCTGGCAAGGTGAAGGTCTTGGCTGTCTGTGAACAGCTTGATGAAAGCGGAGCATCAGCGGTAGGGGGTCTTGTCGATCTTGCTGAACAGCGGCCATGTCGCAATCTAGCACAGGTTTGCCACGATGATCCCGACACTTCTGTCAAAGCGCTGTCGGACTCGCAGTCTGCACGGAAAACTGAGTACGTATGAATCATATGAATACCCACTGAATCTGAATTTCCTAGGGAATGAGCTTCAAGACCTCCGCAGCCTCCACAAGACTTTGACACCCCAACATTCCTGGCGTGATCTGAAAAACCACCCGCCTGAAGCACAACCTCAAAGACATTCGTGAAAAACTTGCTGAAGCATATTCCTGGCTGCAGCCATTGGCGATTGTTGATTCTCTTACTTCCCCCATGGAAGACCCCAGACGTTGCAGCTACTGAGTAGCTGCGCAAGCATGTTGCGCATCTATTCATCACTGTTTGTGTCCATGGCTCTCGTTGTGCAGTCGCTGACGAGTCCCCAAGCTGCCACCACGCGACCCATGAGCGACTCGAGATCTCTGCAGGACATGAGAGCCAGATGCCCCTGCTTTTGTTGAAGCAAAACATGCGCTCCACCTGCAATACCCTTGCCCCGAACTATTATTTTGTATATCCTAAACCCTTTGGTACAGGAGGTGCGCGCACACGCACGCACACGCACACGCACACACACACACACACACACACACACACACACACACACACACACACACACACACACGCGCGCAGACGACACTCACCGACACTGTGTGTCACACACAAACACACACAGAAAGAAGGAATCGTGATTGAAGAAGACACAAATAAATATAATGACGAATATGACAGGCATATGAGATCCAACTAACACGCCAAACGGGCGCAGGCAGGTCAACTCAAATCAGCATCGATGTGAGCAGGCTCCGAGAGCAGGAGACTGGGGTGCAAATCCCGGTGCCTGCTGTTGCCAGAAGCTCACCACCATGGCCTCAACTACAAACGCTGGAGTTCTCACGTCACAAAGTCGTCATGATGTCATGCCTCCTTCGTCAAACAGAGAGTTATGGCCAAGTGAGCCCACGTCCTACATCCTTTCGCTAACCGTCCGCTGGCACGGCTTCCGACTCCAGGAACTGAGCTCCAGACGGCCACAGCGAGGCAGGCACCGCCGACACCCTGCGACAAGTTGATCACCTGCAGCAGTCGCGGCATCGCAGGGCAGGCTGAGCACGCACTCAACCCGAGTGCCTCAGCAGAGCTTATGCCGATGAAAAACTCGACCAAGGCCACCTGTGCAACTTCAGGTGCTGAAAGGACACCACACTGACATGCCGATTGGAGCATTGAGAGGCATGCCAAAAAAAGAAATCCACTGGAGGCTGTGCGGATGCCGTCGATGGGCTTCGACTGTTGCACCCGTAGCCTAGCGCCAGTGGCTACGACCCCACTTCGCAAACTTTTCAAGCGGCTTTTCACAAGCTTTGGCTACTGCTCCTGGGAAGATCTCGAATGATGATGGACCCAACGAGTACGCCGATGCATGCCAACCCAGCAATGGCAGCCTGGGTGCGCACTGTGCAGTCGTCCTCGTGACTACATAAAGACATACAGAAGCACCTGCAGCACGACGTGTGCGAAACAGTCGTTGAAGCCTTTATCAAAGCACGGTCTTCGGAAGCAGTCGTCGATGGATCGCAGTTGGCTCTATTCCGACTTCCACCTCCGCCCTGGGCGAAGAGGCCCGTCTCACTGCAAATGTCTGCCATGGCAGCACGCTTAAGTCTATAGCAGAGATGTATGAAGGCTGATCGAGGGCTTTCACCTGAAGGACCTACACACTCCGTAGAAGGCAGTTGCGCAGTGTGGATGGTGACCACCTGTCACTCTTGGGCCAAAGGGGCTTCCAGGGCTTCGTGTCCGCGGTTTGGCTCAGCACCGTCTCCACCTGAAGGGCAGAGCACCAGTTTTCTGCCCGAAAGCCATTGGCAATCAGTCAAGACGCCTCCAGCAAGGCAAAGTCAGAGCATGCCAATCTGATTGCAGCGGTGGGCAGGAGGGGCCCGGGGGCCGCCAGTAGGGGGCCGGGCCTTCAGTATAACAAGCCTGGCAGTCTGGAGGTGGGTCGAGACGGAGCCGGGGATGGGCTTGTTCCTGTCCAAGTCGTCCGTTCTGCGCCGCAGTTCCGCCGGCTGGGTCACTGGGTCTCTGAGTCTCTGAGTCTGAGGCTCAAGGACTTCGAAACACCCTGCACTGGAGATCAGTCGCTCAAGGTCTTCCTGGACCCCGAGCAGGGCTCTTGCACTCTTGCAACTGGCGAAGCAGATTCCACCTCGGTTACGAGCTGGCCGAAGTCGATGGTGGTGATGTACTTCAGCCTTATAAGGAAAAATGGACACGCAGGAAACATTGCAACTGCGCAGTGAAAAAGGGAAAGGGGCACCCTGCAGAGGCTTCAAGAAGGCCATCAGAGGCGAAGATCTCTTCTGGAAGGTCCTTTGCGGCCAGGCCGCACTCGGCTGCACTCTCCGACCGCTTCTTCTCAGATTTCTCAGGGTCCCGCTGTGTTATGAAGATGCGTCCGTTGCGCTTCATCAGAGGCAGAACTGGCGCTGGCGGGGGGGGGGGGGAGGGGGCGGGCATGTCCAGAATAAGAGACTAATGACGGACAGACAGACAGACAGACAGAGTCCGATCAGTACAGTAAGGACCCAATGCCGATACAAGCTATGCCCTGCAGTGGGCCTGCTCTGAGGGCGGCAGGCGGGTCAGGCAAGACCTGCGATGGCCCAACAGCAAGAAACTCCGATCCTTCAACATCTGGTTCAGGGACGGAAAATGAACCGGAGAAGTAGACGGCATCAAAGCGCATCTCCTGCCCAAGGCTTTCAAGGAAGGCCCGTCCCACGTTCTGCCCTTCCTCGGCCTGGCGCCTCGTGGAGGATTGCTAACCGCGCTTAAACCCGCGCGCCGCGTGCGCCTCCGGCACATCCTCGGGCACTTCGCCAGTGAAAGCTTCGTCGCCCACCTCGCGGATCGGCGGATCGGCGGATCGCTTCGTGACATGTTTTGGCAGCCGGGACCCTCCGGCCTGGAAGCAAAGGTCGAGCAAGTTGTCGTAGATGGAACGCTCCAAGACATGACCTCTGCAAAAATTGGCCCGACGAGGCTCGAGGCATTCAGGCATTCACAAGTTGTCGCGCGCTTAGGTCTGCACAGTAGAACCTTAGTCATTGAAGTGAACTGTGCTAGGGCCAGGCTGCGCTCTCGCCGAGATCAGAGCTCTCCCTGTCGGTATCCTTCGGTGCCAGCAGGAGCTGGCCGCCAGAGCGCTTCGGCACGCAGCACCGCCTGAGGTGCGGGAACGAGCCCTCTTATAAGCAGCGGAAGGTCGGGAAGCCATGCCTCCGCTTTGCGAACATAGGCTGCCTGCACTCGTCTAACATGTTACCTTCTGCACGCCACGTGGGCGAGAGAGAGAGAGGGAGAGAGAGAGGGGTCCTCGTAATCGATGCCCACGACAGAAAGTCGTCGATCCAACAGCTCCGCCTGCGACAGGCAGAGACCAGCCTCTGAAATCTTCCCAAAACGAGCAGCAACACAAGCAAAGCTAGTGAGTGCGAGTAAAACCCAAGGTCCCCAAGTCAATCCAAACATGAAATCAATGTTCAGCTCGGCGCCAACTACGCGTTTTGGCAGGCCTTCATTGCATTTAATTGCGCCTGACACATCGTAACGAATCGCCGCCGATGTGGAACAGATCCATGACTCATGACACGCCCATGGCCAGAGATTGATGGGCGACGATGGAGAAGGTGCCCGAATTGCTTGCACGTACTTGCATACATGAGTGGCTGTATTCAATTCGCATGTCAGCATTACATCCCGTCTGCAGGAGCAAAAAAACAAGCAGAATTGTGTTCGCTGCTTCATCCACGCATGTGGATGTCTTCCCATATCTGCGTACAAAGAATCCAACGGGATCAACACACAGGAATGCGGAGCTCACGAACACATCATTCCAACTAGAACAAATGGGCACACTAGCTAACATATCCACCCGCCACCTCCCACTACACCTCCTGGGAGTTCGTAGCACAACCTAGCTTCAGCTCACAAGCTTCAGACCGTAGCACGGACAACACGAACTCTCTCTTGTTAGCGTTGAGCCCGAAAAAAGCCTCTAGCCTTTGGCTAGCTGATCTCCAGGGTGAGTTGGGTGGGCCCTCGAAAATTGCCCTCCACTAGCAGGGGGCCTTTCAGCACAATGGCCACGGAATAGCTCAGTTCCACCGGCCATGTGCAGGCACTCTAGCAAACAGACAGGACTGCTCTGTTTAGCTTTCGAGGAAAACCCCTTCGACGTTTTCTAGCGAAACACCTTCGATGTTTCAACAAAGGATACTAGCGCTAGCATACACGGTCGTACCTCGTCCCTCGGCATGAGTGCGTGCACTAGCTAGCGTATCCACCCGCCACCTCGCACTACACCTCCTCGGAGTTCGTAGCACAGCCTAGCTTAAGCTCACACGCTTCAGACCGTAGCACGGACAACACGAACTCTCTCTTTTTAGCGTTGTGGCGAAAGACCCGCGTTAGCCCGGAGAAAACCTCTAGCCTTTGGCTAGCTGATCTCCTAGCGCAGCCGAAGGGCTAACCAGGAACCTAGCTTACGGGCCTTCTTCGCGAACCTCGGAACCTTCGGTCCCTCGGTCCTCTTCCTCACTACTAGCTCTCGGAAGTAGCTAGCCGAGTCTTCGAGGAGACGGCCCAGCACTCGCCACTCTAGCTTTTCCCCCTCCAGGTTCACCCTGAAGTCCGGGGAGAAACTAGCGAAGTTCTCGTTCGTGAGATCGTCTGCTAGATGGTCCAGATCTCGGCGGATCCACTGGAGCTGTAGCTCGCAGTTTTTAGCGGAGAGCTCTTCCGCCAGCTCCATTAGCACCAGAGTCGAAGGGAACTTCGTCGTCACAGCCTTCCTCAGTAGCGCCTCTTTTTTTACTTGTTGGGTACTCGCGCCGCTCACGCGAACGTGAACGACGTGTCAGAAGTCTCAGAGCAGAACAAGAGCAATTGAACTGCACACCAAAAGCTCAAGTTGGCACTACGTGATGCGAGCCCCGCGGTAGCCGAAGTCCGACGCGGAGTCTAGCACTCGGGTGAAGAACTTTCCTGTGTGCAAACATTGTACCAGCACAGTCGGAAAGCGTAACTACTCAGTCAGCGACAGAAGGACTCGGGGTGTACAAAGGAGCCTTCTACGGACCAGGGCAAAGTCTCATCCTAGCCGGACAAACTTTACAGATGCAGAAGCATCAAGGTGCTTACAGACCTTTAAAAGGAGCCAAAAGCACGAATGCAGCTCCAGAAACTCAGTTGCCTTACGATCAGATGTACAGAGTCTGAGTGCAGGCAAGGGCGGAAGCCCCAAACGTATTTACACTGTACACGAAGCAAGCAGTCAGTGTTCACGACGACGTCTGAACTCAGGAGTCCTCGCAGCAGCCCAGGGGTGCCGCCACAGCAGCCCAGGAAGGCAGCGCAGCAGCCCACCAGCGACAGCCGTCGCGAGTCTTCACGTGGAAAGGTTTCCAGCAGCCATTGAGCAGTCAAGGCAGTACGCACCACAGGCCGGGAGCCGGTGGTGCAGTACCACAAGCGCAAGCAGGTGGGAAAACCAGGACTAAACCCTAACCTAGGCCCCGTGGGGGAGGCCGTGTGCCACAGGCAAGCCAGGACGGAACTCGTGGGAGAGGGCCCGACGGCTTTCAAGAAGGTCGTGCACAACACGAGGAGTGTCCCTGGTGAGTCACCATGTGCAGCAGTAGCAGCCCGTTCACGTGGGAGGGGCCAGAGATTGGAGATGATTGTGAAGCCGCTCAGCGGTTTTTGCAGACGCTCTAACAGCTTGGAGCTCCCACCTCTTCGCAACAATGGCGTCCTGAGCCCACTGAAGCCGAAGAGAACCGCGGAGTCTGCGTTCAACACATGCTTTGGCAGCGGCGTCAGCAGCGTCGTTCAGCAGACGCACCGTGGCAGCATCGAGATCATTGTCATCCGGTTGCCAAGACGGATGCTTGCCGTGAGAAGGCACCCACAGCAGTGTGACACGCAATGATGTGGTCCTGATTTCACGGAGAAGTGATGCAATAGCATCGCTGAACAGAGGCATTGAAGTGCAGTGATGC
The DNA here is from genome assembly GCA_905221615.1 of Symbiodinium sp. CCMP2592. NCBI lineage: Eukaryota > Dinophyceae > Suessiales > Symbiodiniaceae > Symbiodinium > Symbiodinium sp. CCMP2592. The sequence continues at coordinate 97,787 of CAJNDT010002113.1, forward strand.
ACAGCGTGTAAGGCCGCCGTGCAGTCAACAGCAACGGAAACCCGACCAGCAGCACCACCGGCAGCAGCAACAAGAAGACTTTTGAGAGCCAGGTGCAGGGCGCAGACCTCGGCCCGAAAGGGGCTTTGGTCTTCGGACCCGTCTCCCCCAGCGAAATGCACCTCAGGGTGATCAACCACCACCGAGTACCCAGCAACACCACTTTTAGCCGACCCATCGGTCGCAAGGGTAATGTGGGGTTTGCCTTGGAGGGCTGAGGAGATTGCATCGGCAATTTCTTGAATCAAACCGTCATGGTCAAGCGCCGGCGGGGCCGGTGGTATTTCACGAATGTGCTTTGCAAGCAGTCGCTCCTCGCCACGGTGCTCCGGCAGAGTAAGTCCTTGCCTGAGGTCACGAGTTGACGGACAAACCCACAAGAGGTGCGCCCGGCTGGGCAGCGACGCTCCGCACAAACAGGAAGTTCGCTCTCGAGTTAAACCCGAAGGCGCGGCAGCATTGAAGAACCAGGTGGTGCCACCTGACAGGAAGGAGGCCCGCTTGGTGTAAGGACACAAGTTCTCACGAAGGGCAGCTTTGTGACCTTGCATCGCGATTCGGTAATCAGTAGGCGGGGGGCCCAAGGCGAGACCTGTAGCAAGGCCGTCATCGCCGCCCCGGTGCATGCTGGTGGTCACTCGCCGACACCGTGAGAGGTATCTGGCTCGATAGTGATCCTCCAACCACCTTTGCAAGGTAGAGAAGCGCTCAAAACCGGCTTGGACGGACCTAAGAGCACCTTGGGCATCCCTCCTACAAATCTTAGTTGCACCATCGTCAAACCACCAACCTGTGCGTGCAAACAAAGCTTCAACCTCAGGCAGCTGGGCGTGCCAACGGGCAGGCAGGAAGCTGATGGGAAGATTTTCCAACCAACTCGGCGGATGCGAAGCCCATCGCCACAATGTTCTGCAGGTGCCGAGGTCGAGTGCGAAGTCAGGCTCAAGACCCCATCCCAGTAACTCAAAGAAAGCCACAGTGGCCGTGTCACCACCGTGGCCGGTACTAAAGAGATAACGGACCTCAGCCCGAATCGCATCTATGTCCTCTCTAGTTGGCCTAGCAAAGCCCGCAGCCCACGTCAAGCAAGGTACAACTAAAGACTGAACCAGCATTCTACGAGCAGCAGTGGAGGCCTGTGTCCAACGTAGCAAGCGAAGTCGAAGCACTGCTTTGCGAAGAGAAAATTTCGGGAGGCCACCCAACCCCGAAAAGGGCAGGGAAATCCCGAGCAGGTCCAGGGAATTGCAAGTTTTAAAACCGAACTTTGTTGCCAACTGCCGAGAAGGTGCGTCATGATCACTGGCGGCGATAAAACATTTGTCCAAGGACAGTTTAAGTGAAAACGCTCGATCAAATTGGTTGCTGGCAACAATGGCATTATCAAGACACTGAAGATTTCCCGAGGGCTCAACCCATAAGGTCCGGTCGTCCATGAAAATCTGGGTGCCGATGTTGTCACAGGAGGCACGCACGTACTCGCACCAGCAGTGCGAAAGCGCCGCAGCGGCAATTGGAGAAAGCGGGCAGCCCTGACCGAACCCCGATTGGACCAAGTGACAGATGGGGTCGTAAGATCCCTCGAAGCTAAAATACCGAAAAGCACTGTCATAAAAGGATTTTAGGAGGCACGACAACTGGGGCGGTGCACCCAACCTTGCAAAGACCCTGCCCATGGCAGGGATAGACATACTATCAAAGTATCCTGCAACGTCCATCAAAGCTGCAGTGTTAACCCCACGCTTGAGTGCGGCGTGCACTTGAAAGAAAATGCCAGCCGGAGACCGACCCGGGAGGCCGCCGTGATCGCACTCAGAAGCCCACGTAGAAGCCCACTTGCGCAGCGCACGAGCGATGTGCTTGGCGCCGATGCGCCAAATGAGCTGTGTCAAGGTTATTGGGCGTGTTTTGGGGCCCCCTCTTTTACGAATAAAAGTAATTTTTGCAAAGCGCCAGAGCCGGGGAACATTGCCATGATCCCAGACATGTTGCCACAAAACTGAAACTAGGCTCCACCAAGCAAGTGGCATTCGGCAAAGATCAGAGGCTTTCCAAGAGTCGGGTCCAGGGGCTTTATTGGTCAAGGAGGCCGCTAATGCTTTCAAGGAGGCGGGATCGAAACTCAACGAAATGTCGCATGCAGGAACACACGGAACTTTGCTAAGGACCGCATCGATGGCATTGAAGTCTGGATTGGGCGGTGCAGCCCACAACTTTGTCCACTCCTTAGCTTGCGACCGTACGACCTCAGACGGGTGAACCGGTCCAGCAGCACGCGCGGCTTCGTCAAGAGAGGCACCTTTTTCGTGCTCGAGCTGTGCATCGGCACGAGACTTGACAAAAGATCGCTGTCGGGCCACATCGTCCCGGAGCATCTGCTTCCATTGGTCTCGAATGGCTTCGGTTTCTTGCCTTTGATGGTGGTCAAGAAGGTTATCAACCGCCTCTCTTAAGGAAAGCAGATCCCAGTCAGACACCCAAGGAAGATTAGGTACAAGATGACGAGCCCTGGCAAGAGAACGACAAATTTTTTGGCGAAGCCTTGGATCCTCCTGCCTTGCAAGTTGCACAAGTTGGCACTGCAGCTTGCGGAGCACTTTGGTGGCAGCCGAACCGAAAACACTTTCGCCTTGGGCCAATTTGGCAACAACCGGCTGCCAAGGCTGACTGCGCAAAATGGCTTCGCAGCACGGGGTGGCAAGGTATTCTTCGGCAACATCGGACAAGATACGCCAACTTTCATCAACGTTGCCTGCCCCAATAGCCTGATAAAACTTGCCGGGGTCAAACCTTGAAAAGGCACTCTCAACTTCCTCGGCCGAGGCAGCGTGCATTTTGGTGCGGCGCGGCATGGTCAAGAAGCTGGGCACCTGAAAAGGTATTTGATAGAGGACCGAAGCGTGATCACTGAAGGAGACGTCGTGCTGCTCGACACTGCAAGCGGCCAGTGCCCAGTGGCAAACCCCGTGATCTATGCGCCGAACCCTCCCGGGGCCGGTCGGGGGAAGCGGAGCACCCCCTGCCGCCTCATCAAGCGAGCGAATCGCACCGGCCGCGAGGGCCTCGCCTAAGACGGCTTCTGCGGGCTCGATATTGAAATCGCCCGCTACGACGAAGGGCACTCGGTAGTGTGTGCATGCAGCGAGTGCATCGCCAGCTTGGGCACTGGCTGCTGGCATGTTACCTGATTGTCCGTAGAACGACACAATAGCGAGTTGTTGTGCAGTGTCGTCCATCATGACATCAAAAAGCCCACATGCACTCCTTTCAGCAGCTAACCCATCAGGAAACTGAAAAGGGCGAAACGGGATGCTGCTTACTAGGGCGGCTCGGCTCTTACCAGCAGAGTCGACAGGCGAAAGAGAGGCATGGAACCCTCTGGTCTTCCAAGCCTTCAAGTAACCCACAGCGGACCGCTCGCCGATATCAGCTTCAGCAATGGTGCACACTTGCAGGCCGTGGCTTTGCATGTAGTTGGCAATGGTGTCCACAGACGACACCCCTTTGCCTGCGATGTTGATAGTGGCTAATCGGATGAAAGCGGCAACTGAAAGATTTCACGTGCCTGCTGGAGTAAATTGCTCTCCCTCTGCTTCTTGGTCCCGGCCGGGGCTCGCTTACTATGGACTTTGGCAAGCTTGTCGATGGCGGCGATGCGACGTTTTGCCTTGCTGCGCGCTAGAGCACGCTGGCAATTGCCTTTCTGGACGTGAGCAATGGCATCCTTGGGAGATCGGTAAGGGCCGAAACATGAAAGACACATCCAGCCAAAGCCGGACCGGATGCCGGCAGTGATTGCAAATGTCTTCGCAGGGGTGGCGTAGGGCCAACAAAAGAGCCTGAATCCCTCGAGCTCGGTACCTTTTGCGGTGCTAAGGCGCCGCAAGCACTCACGGCCACGACGTGTGACAGCAGCCTTGTCGATAACCTGAGCCCTGTCCATTGCCTTGAACCGACTCCAAGAGGTTTCGGGGTGTGCTTGCGTGCAGTGCGCTCGCTTGTCAGCCGTAACAGCGTCAGCGCCTTTAGCGAAGGCGTCCCGAGCAGCAATGCCGAATGTGCAAAGAGGGCACTTCCAATGCAAAGCGGTTCCCTTACTTCTCTTGATCAGGGTAGGCTGCCTGGCGCCATGCACAACTCCGGATGGAACCTTGCCGGGATGATGGGTCTTGTAGTGCCCATAGAGAATGGACTTGCGAGCACCAGCATTTTTGGCAACGGCACGGAAATGACACAGAGGGCAAACGACCTCTGTATTGCGGCCAACCCGCCACCCGGCTCTGCCCCAGTATTTGATCTGTCGGTCGGTGGGCAGCTTAGTGGCATCAGGGCAAACATGGTCATCAAGCTCTTCGCTACCAAGGGCAGGGGCAGAAGAAGTTGCAGGCTGCACGGAGACCGCAGAGCTGAAGCCGGAGCCTTTGTTGGACCCGGCGGTCCAAACCGACGCTTGGCAGGAACTAACAATTGTCTCTGCCGGCGTCCACACAGAGCGGGCACTCCCAACTTCAGAATTCGAGGTCCAAGCAGTCCGACGCGACCCAGTGGCACTAGGCACGTCGGAGAGAGCTTTGCCGCCCCCTCTCATCGGCACTTTGGGAGGTGCTGTGGCAACGTCACAAAGCTCCTGTGGCAATTTCCCCGTGGGCCGGAGCCATTCGTAATGACTCCCGTTGAAGGCCAAAGCAACTACCCTTTTGCGTTGTTGAGCATGAACAGCGCAGACAGCAAGCTCGGGGGAAGTGGGGTAAATGACGAACTTCACGTCAAAAATTCGCCCCAATGCTGCTAACTCAAGGTGACCTGCCCAAGTGTCAACAACGGATATTGCATCAATGTACTTTTGGAACGACTCCCCAACAGTTTTGTTGGGGAGCTCCTTGTCCCAGGTCAGCTCGTAACGGTCCGCATGTTTCTTGAAGTGTTGCGCAACCTTTGCGCGAAGAACGTTATGAGGTTCCGGAGCGGCCTTAAGAACATGTGCGAGAGCTGCAGAGGCAGCATGGAAAAGGCAATTGCCATCGGTGGGAGCCGGTTGTAATTCAACTCCTTTGGGCAGGGCTCGGGTTTCAGTACAAGCCCGTTTGACCGCTCCGGGGCCCTTGCTTGGGGCGACTCGCTTGGTCTCCTTGTCGGTGACCTCTTTAGTCTCCTTGGCGGCTTCGGAAGCGGGCGTGGTCGAGACCTCGGCATCACCGGCCTCCTCATTATCGTCCTGCAGCTGCGGTGCAACTTGAGCGGTTTTGGTAGTGTCGCTGAAGGGGTCCTTAGGCGGGAGCAAGGACCAGGAGCCGTTGGTGCGGATGGTCTGGGCCTGTGGTCGGGCCCTAACCGGTGCCCACCTGCACCAAAGGATCTCGGTGTTCGTCCCGTCTTCAAAGGGCAGGGCAACAACGTCATGATCAGTGGTGTGTTCAGCACGGAAGAAAAAGTTGATGCCCTTACGTGTGCGCTGCTGGCGGGTCATGGTCACCTCAGTGAAGATGGTCGAGACGGCCTCAAGTGCCTGAGCCGCACTCCAGTCGAAAGGCGCATGTTCGAGCATCCATGTTCGAGCAATCGCCTGGCTGGCATCCCTGGGGATGCGTTTACCCAGGCCCCGCCGCCCAACGACGATGCCCAATGGGGCCTCAATGGTGCGAACTCGCTGCAGAAAATCAAGGTCAGTTTCTTTGGGCTCTTTCTCAGCCCATTGCACAAGAAAGGAAGGGAAGGGTGTCCATCGTGGCGGGTCAATGAAGAAACCATCTCGCCCACTCATGGCTACAAAAGCGGTGACCTCAGCCTCTGGCACCCTGAACAGTCCGTAGACTTTGTGGTCTTCACCCTGAGCCTGCTCCTTACCCATATGCTCCAATATTGGTTGGAATCAATCGCGATTGATTTTTTCAAGCGCCGATTGAAACGAGGCCAAAATCAATCGCAGAGAGGCTTTTTTCAATAGCGACAAAATCAATCGCAGAGTGTCGTTAAAATCAATAGAAAAATCAAGCGTGGAATCAATAGAAAAATCAATCGCGGAAGTGTGTTTTAGGCACTCCCATGTGTGAAAAACAACATATACCTATCATGGCAAATTCATAAATATATACTTATTTATACATACAGCTATATATGTCGTGTCTGCCCAGACACTGAAGAATCGACAAAGTCCTGTTATCAAACACTGACACTCGATAAAGCTATAGTACGTGCATGAATTTAGGGTTTGAGGTTTAGGGCTTAGGGTGTCTATTCCTTCTCTTCCTCCTCTTCCTCCTCCTCCTTTTCCTCTTCCGGCTCCTTCTCCGGCTCCTTCTCGGTCTCGTCGTCCTGCATTTGCGGTCTAGGGTTTCGGGACCCTGGTGTGGTTTAGGTTTCGGTTTTGGTTTCGGTTCAGAAAGAGAAAGAGAGAGAGAGAAGCAGAAAGAGAAACACAGAGAGAGAGAGAGAGAGAAAGATAAACAGAGAGAGAGGGAAAGAGAAAGAGAGAGAGAGAGAAGCAGAAAGAGAAACAGAGAGAGAGAGAGAGAGAAAGATAAACAGAGAGAGAGGGAAAGAGAAAGAGAAAGAGAACGAGAAAGAGAAAAAGAAAGAGAAAGAGAAAGATACAGAGACAGAGAGAGACAGAGAAAGGGACAGATAAACAGATAAAGAAAAATAACGACAAAGAGACAGAGAGAGAGAGAGAGAGACAGAGAAAGAGAGAGAGAAAGAGGGAGAGAAAGAGAAAGAGACAGAGAAAGAGACAGAGAAAGAGACAGAGAAAGAGAAAGAGAAAGAGAAAGATACAGAGACAGAGAAAGGGACAGATAAACAGATAAAGAAAAATAACGACAAAGAGACAGAGAGAGAGAGAGAGACAGAGAAAGAGAGAGAGAAAGAGGGAGAGAAAGAGAAAGAGAGAGAGAGAGAGAGAGAGAGAGAGAAAGAGAAAGAGAAAAACAAAAAGAAAGAGAAAGCGACATGTACAGAGAAAATAAAAGGAGGGATGGAGGGAGATCTGGCTTCTTGGTTGGTTTGCAGAGAGAGAGAAAGAGAGAAAGAGTGAAAGAGAAAGAGAGAGAGAGAGAGAGAGAGAGAGAGAGGGAGAGAGAAACAGCGAGAGAGCGAGAGCAAGAGAGCGAGAGAGAGGGAGTATTAAGGGTTAAGGGTTCAGGGTCGAAGGTTTAGGGTTGAGGGTTAATTTGTTTTTTTTCGGGGTAGAGAGCGAGAGAGAGAGAGAGAGAGAGAGAGAGAGAGAGAGAGAGAGAGAGAGGAGAGAGAGATTTCGTCCTTGGCTGCTGGCTTCTTCATGGGATCCTTTGTGCTTTTTGGCTTCTTGTTTTCTTTCTTCTCCTGTTTTTTCTTTGGTGCAATCAAAAATCAAACGATTTTCCTAATCTCCGGCCTGTGCGGCTGCTGGCCTTTTCATTTTGGACTGCACGGCCATGGCTGGATTATAAAAGGAGCGTGCAGATTTTCTAGAAAAGATCTGGGGCCAAACATCACGAATCGTCATGAGTACAACTTGTGACGTTTCATGGCGTCCATAATTCGTCATGAGTTGTACTTGTGACGCCAAAACCGTCATGAGTACAACTTGTGACGTTTCATGGCGTCCATAATTCGTCATGAGTTGTACTTGTGCCGCCAAAACCGTCATGAGTACAACTTGTGACGTTTCATGGCGTCCATAATTCGTCATGAGTTGTACTTGTGACGCCAAAACCGTCATGAGTACAACTTGTGACGTTTCATGGCGTCCATAATTCGTCATGAGTTGTACTTGTGACGCCAAAACCGTCATGAGTACAACTTGTGACGTTTCATGGCGTTTAGTGGGGTTCACAAGACGACACATGACGTTTCATGACGTTGGGACTTTCGGAAAAATCTATCCAGACACTAAAAGTTTCATGAGTGATTGAACAAAAATACATAGGAAATCTGGCCAGACGATAAAGGTTTCATGCTTACCTCTACAGACATTACAACAAATTTGTATCTCCAGACATCTGTCTATCCAGACACCAATGGTGAAAACACACACACACAAACAAAACCCCAACGGGTTTAAGGGTTGAGGGTTCGGGGTCGAGGGTTTAGGGGTTTGAGGGTTTAGGTTTGGGGTTTTAGGGTTATTTGTTTAATGAGCACACACACACAATGCCTGTCCAGGCACCGCACAAAGCAAGCTTGCCTATCCAGGCATAACAACTTGCCTATCCAGGCACAACAGCTTGCCTATCCAGGCACAACAACTTGCCTATCCAGGCACAACAGATTCTTGCCTATCCAGGCACAACAGATTCTTGCCTATCCAGGCACAACAGATTCTTGCCTATCCAGGCATGTGCAACAGCTTGCCTATCCAGGCATGCACAAAAAAATGGTGCGTGCACAACCTGCCTGTCCAGGCATTCAAAGCATTGCAAAACAGCACACACACACTCTCCCTCTCTTTTTCTCGCGGGACTCCACCCCTCGTTGTGCCATTCGGCGATCCCTTCATGCGAAATTCGCATGAGGATGCAAAGGAGGCTACTCTACGGAGGCTCGGCACCTTTCAGTCATCAACATCTTTATGATTTACATTCATCAACATCACAGCTGCTAGAAACTCCACAAAACAACACTCCTCAACATCTGCATTCATGTAGCTATCATCATCTCCTAGGTGCCTTGAGAGCCTTTTCAAAGGCCGTTGTGGCCTTTGAAGTTAAAGACACGGTGCATTTGTCTCCAAAGGTCTCTGACTTTCGAGGCACCCCTGAAACCTTTGCATGACTTGACCATGCAACCTTCGAGGCTTCTCTCTAGTCTCATGTCCGAATTTCTGTGAACAAAAGACATCCTGTCACACTCCTTGCACACCCTGAAAGGGTTTAGGTTTCAGGGTTTAGGTTTCAGGGTGTAGGGTTCAGGGTTTTGGGTTCAGGTTTCAAGGCTTAGGTTTCAGGGTGTGGGGTTCAGGGCTTAAGGTTCAGGGTCTAGGGTTTCGGCGTTTTTACTGGGTTAGGGTTTGGGTACAACTTGGTGTCTCTCCAGACACACACTTGTCTCTCCAGACACACACTTGTCTCTCCAAACAGCACAATAACATCCTGCCTTTCCAGGCACCGAGTCTATAGATTTCTTGTCTCTCCAGACAAAACAATAACGTCCTGCCTTTCCAGGCACCGAATCTATTTCTTGTTTTATAAACCTGCCATATATATATATATATAGAGGACATTTTTGGTCGCCTGTAAAATCAATAGAAATTTTCTTGGCTAGCATAAAAATCAATAGAAAAATCAAGCGTGGAACCAATAGAAAAATCAATCGCGGAAGTGGGTTAAAATCAATAGATCCTCATTTTGCCGATATTGATTTTCAGCTCGAAAAGTCTGTTTTCAATAGAAGATTGAAAAGACTTAAAAATCAATAGATCGATTGATTTTAACCTATATCGGAGCATATGGGTAGCCCATCCCCAGCTATCCTGAACCTTGAGGTGTTGTTGCGCAATCCAGCAATGGAAGGCCCTCTGGGGGCTGGCAAGAACGTCTTTCCAGGTGGCCTTTGGAACGAACTTTTTGTAGATCCTGGCGTAAAGAACAACAGTTTTTGCTGCAACGACTTTCTGAGCCTTAGCCGCAGCGACCTTAGGGCCCGGGAGATCGACTCCAGGCGTGCTAATGTGATGATAGCGAACCTGTCTGAAAGCACACTGGTTGCCGGCTTCGCCCGGACATCTCGCAGAGGCCTCGGGATCGTCGGGCGTAACGGCAATGACTCCATGGGGCCGCTTGGACCCTAAAAGCAGTGTAGCAAGCAAGTCAGCTTGTCCCGGCCCACACAGAACAACAGCTTTATAGGTACCGGTGGAACCTTCAAGTTGACCGGCAACCTCGTCGAAAATAACTGCAGGAGCAGTCCAGTCAGAAGACCTCAAACGCCACGGGGCCTGGCCATGTGCGCTGTCGCCCTTGCCTCGCCCGCGGCCCGGTTCAATTGGCTTTCCAGCATCCTTGCCCCGGCCTTTTCCAGCCGTGCCCGAAGTCGGAGTGTTACCGACTCCTTTGTCACCACCTTTGGCCTTGCCTTTGGCATTCGAGGAGCCTGGGTCTGTCGGGGCAGCAGGAGCTCCAGAATGCCCACCCGAGTCCTCACCCGCGGCAGCTGCAGCACCTTTGCCGTGATGGCGCTTACGGCGTTTGGGGCCTGGCTGCTCAGGGTCGTGGCCGCCTTTGCCTCCAAGGGAAAGTCCCTGCAGAGCCTCCTGGATGGCTTTTGAACGGCCGCTTCGATGAAAGAGCGAATGGTCGCTGCAAAGTCAGGCCCCAAAAGGCTGCCCACATCAAGATTAAGGCCACTCTTACCCTCGGACCCCTTGGGGCCTGGGTGACTTGCTTCTCCAACACGCACCCCAACGAAAGGCGACCAACAAGCTTGCAGTCGGGGGATACAGGCCAAAGGCAGAGCATACCCGACCCACGTGGCAGCCTCACAAATGCACTTAAGAAAACCCGGGTCCTGGGACTCGGTGCCTTCAACATGTCGCGGCTTCAGGAGGTCAGGGCTCCTGGCGTCGGTTCGACATAAGACTGCATGATCATATGAATGAAGCTCGGCGCTCCTAGCAACAGTCTCGGCACCTAGGGATATACTTGGATCTTGCGATCTGCCTGAACCCACGGCACCAGTCGACAGCGCAGTGTGCAGCCACAACGGATCGGGATTAAAGTGCGAAGCGGTATCATCGCAGCAAATGGCATCAGAGGATTTGGCGCTCCAAGGAAAACAAGTGGCACTAAGGGATATGCTTGGATCTTGCGATCTACCTGAACCCTCCATGCCCTGCAACCCTGTATGCTGCCTACTTGGTTCACAATCAGCAAGCTTGTCCCAATGCACAAACCAGACAGCACTTGCAGTGGATGTTCCTGGGTCTTTCGACCGGCCTTGACCACTGTTAGCGCAGCCCGGCACCTCATCATTAAAGGCGGTGATTTCTCCTAGCAGCCCTGGGCAGCGCCTTAGCGCAGGATTAGCTGAATCATCGCTGGCTGCCGTGATTTCCTCGCACAACCCGTTGAATGCAATAGCACTGGGCCGCTCGGCTTCAAGAATGCTGGCACTGCAAGGTCTGCACTCGGGTACCCCACTAGACCCACAAAGAAGAGGTGAGGCCCTAAACCTTAGGGGGGCAAATGGGGCAACGTGGTCCGTGGATGCAGCATCTGCCCTGCTAAGGTCGGCGCTGCCGTCGATCGTCGTGCATCCGGGTACCCCACTAAACCCACCTAAGGAGGTAAAGGTCCTAAACCCTAGGGGTTCAGCAGGGGCACTGTCGTCACCACACGGGTCGTCATCACCATCTGCAGGCGTGCACGCAGGTACCCCGCTAAACCCACCTAAAGAGGGCGAGGTCCTAAACCGAAGGGGGTCAGCAGGGGCATCGTCACAACCAGGGCGGTCGTCGTCGTCAGAAGTCGTCCGGCACACGGGTACCCCACTAAACCGACCAAAGGAGGGCCTAAACCCTAGGGGAGAGTCGGGAATCCCAGCAGCGTGACCCTCGCGGCCACAATCGCACCGGCACCTCAAATTGTATTGCTGCTGCAGGCCGTGGCTGCCCACATCGCAATTCGTCTCCCAAGAAAGCTCTCTGCCAGCTGCTTCACTGCAGTAGGTAACTGCAAAATCGCACTGGCAACCCAAGTGGGAGGGCTGTTTCTTGCCGTCTCTGGCAGCTCCACAGACATTCGCGTCAAGAGTTGCCCAGCCGCCGTCCTCGAAGAAGAACTGGCCGCCTGGCTGCTTCCCATGGCCATCGAGAGTCCTACCGCTCGGGAGCCCGGAACGGGCTGGTGGCGGGTTAGGGCTCGGGAGTGGCCCCTCGGGCTCTTGATTTTCTTCTTTCGACCAGTTTTCTCGAGGGGAAGGTCTGGCCGCTACAGCACTTCTTTGCCCTTCGCGGGTCTTGTCATCGTTCTTGAAATTTTCACACTCTACTCCTACACCATGGCGGCAAAGAAGAACTCTCTGGAGCGCCTCGTTGGACTGGTTGTCTGTGTAGCCGCGGATCGCAACCCGCGAGGTCTTCTTAGCTTCCCTATCATGGACCCAGAGCTTCACTCCCACCACTGGCCCACCACATTGGCCAGCAGTTCTAGCGCGCCAATGACCTTTTTGTTGGCCTAGGGCGCCCACTCCACTAGGTTCAGGAAGCCACCTATCCAGGCCCTTCCGTCCTCGGCTTTAGCGTCCGTGTAGAAGGAGAGCGGTGCGTCGCCTTCCAGTAGCGGTGCCGGGCAGAAAGTTTAAACCCTTATACCAGTATACTTCTTATAACCACGGCGCGAGCTTGGATTCTTTTCTCACTCCGTGCTCCGCTGTCGGGCTGTGCTTGAGCCTACGTTTGACCTGCGGTGAAACACTGGATTCCTGTATGTAAATGGGCATGAGGGAAAATTGAACTATCTGTTACGCCCTCATGCCTTACACAGCTTTGTCGTGTAATGCGATCCTTGTGAAACTTTTCCTACATCTACCACTGTTCTCGCATGCTCCTGTGAGCTTGATCTTCACTTCTCGCACGCTTCTTTAAGCACTTCTTGAACATCTTCATCTTTCCTTCTTTCTTCTTCATCCTCACTCTTCAGATGTCCTATAACAGATTGCGTGAATTTCCACACACGATTGGCATGGTGAGGCCCTCCAAATCTAAAGCGCACTCACTTTTTCTTCACGTCGCGCTTCGCGATGTAGTCCAAGTTTGCTCTTCGGCAACTTGTACTTTGCGTACCGCTCTTAGGCCTTTTGCCTCTTTTCACTTCCGGACTTTTCATCAGTCCTGCATCGGCTTTTCAGCCTTTTTGTCATTGACCTTTAAACAATCGTTGTGTGCTCGTGGTGCTTTGACGTATGCCGTGGGACCTTTACGCAGTCCTCGTGGCTGTTGCTGTGGCTTTAACCACGCTTCTCACAAGCTTCTCCCTAAGCCTTTCCGTTGTGAAACATTTCTGCCCTGGGCGATTTCCGCCCTCATCTTTTCTTCCTTGGGCGGCTCTTCCGCCCTCACGCTTGCTTCTCTTGATGGTTAAACCGCTTTCACATCGGTCCAAATCCCAGGGGCCCCTGGGTCCGTTCTTCCGTGCTATCTGGGGTTCCTGGAGACATTGTAGCACTTACAGCTTGAACTCGACGTCGGAGTCTTGACCTTTCTTCGATCAACGTATCACAAGGCCTTGATCTTCTTCTCTTTGTTGGTCTTGAAGTAGTGCCGGGGTTATCTCCTCAGCTCTCTGCCGAGATCCGGCGACAAATGCTTCGAAAGTCATACGTGCCGTCTCTCCCAACACTTGTTGACCCATAACTTCAAGTGTGCTTCGTCTCTGAGCAAAGGTCATTCGGTTCCACTCTTCTTCAGTGAGTTCTTCTGGCCTATTGTTGCTATTAACCACTTCTTCTTGGGTCCATTGACCATCATCTTCTCCTTCGTTGTCTTCTTCACCAACATCGTACCACTCTCTCCAACTTGCTTCTGCGTGGTCACGGATACATTCCGTACAGCTGTGGGTGGTGTGACTTCGCTTAGTACGGCTACACCGGCCTTCTCCGCACCAGTCACATGGTGCCATGCATATTTGCTCTACTTCTGTGGTCTGCTGTCTTTCACCACGGTTCTTTCTTTTGTCTTCCGGGTGACATTTCCAACATGACCTGCATCCCTTGCTTCTTGCAGTCTCGATAGACATCTCTTGCGTAGCAGGCGGTGGGCTCCACCACATGCACGTCCGCTTATGATAAACATGTCTTGTTGGGTATACGTAAACCGGCTCTTCGGCCTTCAGGAACTTCACCCTTTTGCGCAGAATCTTATACCCTTTCATCAACTGCTGGATCAGGAAGATTATTCCCATAACACTTAACGTGATCATCAGGACGTCCATAACTTCCTCCATCCTGCTTGTGTCTCCAGCTTCTTGATCCTTCTCGCTGTGGGCCGAAATGCCTGCGGTTGCGGTTGTTCTATGAATGCACAAAATCCATACAATAATGCCCACATAAGCTCCTGTAGTCCTTTTGTTCATAATCCTTCTTTGCTCTCTTATTCCACCTTTGATGTTTTCAAGTATGCTAACCTTCTTCTCTTCCAATGCTGCGAAGTTAGCCTCCTTTGACTTTTTCAGCTTCTCCGTTTCTTGTGCCAATTCTTCAGCAGTCTTCTTGAAGGTTTCCATATCTTCTTCTCCTTCTTCTTTCTTTTCTTTCTTCCCTTTCTCATTCTCGTCGTCTTCTGCTGACTCGCTTTCCTTCGACTCTTCACCATCGGACTCTGGACTTTCTTCCTTTTTCTTCTGCTGCTCTTCCTTCTTTCCCTTTTCTTCATCAGTCTCCTTGTCTTCACGCTGTCTGTTGAGTACATCCACTTCTTTCCAGAGGTCATCAGCACTTGGTCTGTTTGACCTTTCTCTACTGAGCACTTTTCTGAGGTATTCGGTTGCCTCGATGCTTCTGCTCCTTTCGGTCAGGATGTACTTAACTGCATCATCATCAGCCATTGCTCTTGTCCTTTCTTCTTTTTTTCCTTCTTTCTTCAGGACTTCCTTGAATCTCTTGAGCAAAACGGCTGCGCTTGCAATTTTATGCATAATCGCTGCTGTAAAAATGCACAACAGTATGCAAACTACACTTGCTCTTCCCAGTCCTTGTTCACCTTCTTCACCGAATCTTCTTGCTTCAGTCAACGGTAACAACACTGCGGTCGTGACCGTCTGGATAATCCTTGTAATCATCCTTTCATCAAATCTTGTAACACTTCTTGTTCTTGTCCTTCTCACTTCAGCTTCTTGGACTTCTTGAGCACTTGGTGTCAAAAACTCACCTGTATATCCTAGGCTTAGCATATACTTGCGTATCTTTTCCCGTGTCAGCGATTTGGTCCCTAGGTCTGAGGGATTGTCCTTACCGGCTATCGCCTTTATAATGAGCTTCGGAATTCTTTGGATCCATAAGAGGTCCACTTGTAAATGGCGTGCCTTGCCTAAGCCTTTTCTTGAGATCAACTGTCTTGAGCTTGACGAATCACTGTATAACATCAGTCTTGGTTCAACTCCTAGGATTCTCTTCAGTAATCCTTTCAGGAATACACCTTCGCCCTTCGCTTAAGATTGATGTTGCTGCGATTGTCTCAGCTTCGCAAGATGACAATGCTACGCTCTTTTGTCTCTTGCTTTGGAAATGAACCAGGTTTCCATTCACCATTATCACTCCACACGAAACGCTTTGCCTTGACTCTCGATCTGCTGCCCAATCACTGTCGCTTATCACTTCTATGAACGCTGGCATCTTGTAGTTGTCTCTTTCGACCTTTCCTTCGTCGCTTCTGTTCTTCACTTCCAGAAGACTCTTTCCAGGGTAGCTTTCCTGGTGTACCAACGTAAGTTCAGGTGTTCCCTTGAGATACTTTCCAACATACCTTAACAGCTCCATGTCTGCTTCAACGGGTGATGCGAGCTTCGTTGACAGCTTTTTTAAGACATACATAATATCTGGCCTCTCGGGCGCGAGATACAGTAATATCCCTACTCCTTTTCTGAACGTGCGGTGATCTTCTGCATTCAGCGGTTCCATTCCACCTTCTTTTGACTGAAATGACCTTCCATTGTCCGCTGGACACGGTAGTTTCTTTGGGTATGCTCCTTCCAGTTTGAGCACTTCTACCAGTCCTTCAATGTACTTTGAATTCATCGTGATCTCTACGTTTCCATCACTCATCGACTTGAAACTTCTCTTCAGGAAACTCATTGATCCTTCCTTCTCATCCAGTGGTCCTTCCACTTTGATCTTCAATCCTTTGCTTCTCAGGAATTCGACCAATTTCTTGAACTCTTCTCTTGATGCATATAGCTCCATGTCATCTACATGACTCAGCACGATTATTCCGAATCCTTCTTTGTCTGATGTTCTTGAGAATAGTGCCGGGAGTCCACTGTCGGGTAACCTTTCAACTTTCCGAACCAAGCTGCTCTCCCGATTCGCTGACCGGGCAACGTGTATCCCAGTTCGTAGTACTCTCCATCGACTTCAACCACTGTTGGTTCCTCTTGTTCCACCATTAGGTAAGCATCTCCAACATCGATACTTCCAAGTGTATATCCTTCTGAAGACGCAAACAGAGCTGACAGTAGCTTCACTGTGCTTGCTACACCGGTTGGCGAAAACAAACTTGCAATATCTGTATCACTTAACCACTTGAACTCTCTTGCTACCAATCGTCCTCTTCTTCTCCACTCTTCGTCCCTGTGCCTCCAGTCATACACTATCTTTGTCGACAGAAACTTGCACTTTGAGATGTCTGTTCCTTCTGGCAACTTGTTCAGCACTTTCATCTTTTCCAGTCTTTCCAACTCGTGCTTCTTGGACACACCTTCAACTTTCTCCATTTCTTCATCAGCTAACTTTGGTGGTCCGCTTTCGAAATCATTTGGCCATTTTGGCATATCTTCTGGTATCTCTTCTTCACCATCTGATTCTTGCCATTCTTCTTCTTCTTCATCAAACTCAGCTTCCATTTCTTCAAATTCTTCCAACTCGACTTCTTCATCATCGTGATACTGCGGAAGTTCCTTTCTTAGAAATGGTTTTATCTTCTTCACACTTCTCATGTCGATCACTCTTCTCACCGAACTTGATGCATCTCCGACGGCAATAAACTTCTCTGGTCTCTCTTCAACTTCGGTCCTTCATCCACTTTCTGTCTCACCGCTTCTGGCTGTTCGCCTTTTTCCAGGTTCCTCTTTGGCGATGCTGGCGGTGGACTCTCTCCTGTAATCAGTTCATCAGATTCATCACTTCTTTCACTTCTTCTTCTTGTGACTCCTCTTCCTCGACTGCTTGAACTGCTACTTGATGATCCAACATGTCCTTCACCTGGATCTTCGTCCATGTCTTGTTCAGTCTCGCTTGGCGGATCTGACGCTGCTTCTTGACTTGGGTTATAATCCTTCAATTCATCTTCTTGCTCTTGGCTTCTTTCCTTTCTTGGAACAATCTCCGGCTTGTCACCAATTGCCATCTCGATTCCACTGTGCGGTGGCAATCTCTTCGTTGATTTCCTTCCTACCAACATGTCCTGTGTGTAGTTCCACGGTGTTCCTGTTGCTTCTGCTAGCACTTCAACATCATACAGCGGCGTACACTGTCTTATTGTTCTGCTCTTAATGATTCCTTGTCTTGCGCTTATCAGATTCAGGTGGTTCACCGAGTCTTTTCCAACGAAGATTCCTTTTATCCATGCTTCACCCTTTTCCTTGACTCTTGGTACTGGCTTTGCCAATACTACGCTTCCCCATGGTGCTAATGTTCCTTTGTACTCTCTGTCGAATAGCACTTCAAAAGGTGTTGATCCTTTCTTCACAACAAACCTATTCAGTAGGAATGCTGCATGTCTTGCTGCCCATGGATACAGCGTACTTTCTGAAGTAATCTTCACTTTCGCTTGCGATTCAACTCCATACACCAATGTCTTGGATAAGTTCCGAACCGTTTGAACCCATCTTTCAACTTGCAATCCACGGAACAGCTCACAGCCAGGTCGTATCCTCAGCATCATCGTTATTGCATTTGACAGCTTGCCACCTCGGTATTGTTACTGAGTGGAGTGGGAGGTGTGATGGTGCTGTGAATGCGAGTGGCCCAAACCCCTGCACAAGAATGACACGCACAAAACGTATCACCAGAAGACAGAAGTGTACAGAAAGACAGATCTGTAGATGTATAGTTTAATGATCACGTCGTCTTTTGTCGTGCGGTGGTTGAAATAGTGCTCTCCCCCAAACGGGGGTTATGAGCCCAACGCTTAGATAACCACTGACTTGACGCCATGCGGGGGAGATCAGTGCAGGAGATGTTTGAGCAGCTACATGAAGATACCGAGCGAGTGCAGTTACCAAATGATGACGCAGCTTTGTCTGGCGATCACGAACCAGATTACGACACTGCTATTGCCCAAACCCCTCATGCTTCTTCTGGGAATGATGGCGAAGGTCCGGGGGATGCATCCCCTGGAAAACAGAGCGAGCTGTCTAGGATGGAGCGTGAGTTGGGAATGGCACAGTCAACAACCCGAGAGCTAGACGAACAAGAGCTTATTCCGGATTACGGGGGAGACTTGGGAGGACAGGTGGAGCCCGGTGAGGGGGGTATTCAGAAACTGGATGCCCAAACAAGTGGTGCTCAGAGCACACCGGTGCCCGCTCCAGATCTCATGAGCCAGCTTGGAGTCCTTTTGCAATCAACGCTGCAGTCGAATCTGTTGCCTATGTTAGACGAGGTGCGGATGACTCAAGCTACGGTTCTATCTCGGTTGGATAAGCTGGAAAGTGAGCAAAGGTTGAGTGCGGCAGGATCGGAGGACCCAAGGGAGCGACGGGCAAAGAGCCCCGGTTCCAGTCAGAGGAGTGTGGGACCAATGAGGCGACCCGGATCTTCTCACCGTGAGGTTGAAGCCGTTGGTGATCATTTGGCTGGGATGAAGCTGGAGTCTGGGATGGCGGAAACGGCGGTGATGAAGCATGAGCATAGCGAGACGGGGTTGTTCGGGGGTCAAAGTCGTTTCTCTGACCGTGGCACGGGGCAGGTTCGTGACAGACCACCACTTGAGGCACCAGAAGGGATAGTCATGATTGAAGGAATTCCGCACGCCTGGCGTTGGAAAGCCGGAGTGATGGTAGTAGATCGGCGAGAGGTGAGACCCGAGTGTGAGAGGAGAGAAAGACCAGAGCGTGTGAGAGAAGAAGAGGGAGAGACGAGAGTCGGCAGTGAGCGTTTTCGTGACGAAATACACCAAGG
Organism: Symbiodinium sp. CCMP2592; assembly: GCA_905221615.1. Taxonomy (NCBI): domain Eukaryota; class Dinophyceae; order Suessiales; family Symbiodiniaceae; genus Symbiodinium; species Symbiodinium sp. CCMP2592. The sequence goes on from CAJNDT010002113.1 coordinate 116,630, forward strand.
CCCCCAAGCCTCGCTAACACAAGTCCTGCATCCTAGAGCGCAGTCTCCGTTTGCACCCGTAAAACAGGAAGGAAGCTTCGACAGACGATCCCGCAGCGCAAGTCCCAGTAGGAAAGTATCTCAGCGAAGTCCAAGTAGGATCAACAAATCGCCAAAGCATGTGATGGAATCCGCTAGCACTCCGAAGGCTGTCAAAAGCAGTTCGATGCAGTTTGGAAGCCCACCTACCAAGCCCAGAATCATTAAGTACCCATTCTCACCTGGAGGAACCGAGATCAAGCCACCTCCACTGCCGGTGACTTTTAATCACACGCAAGAGCAGATGAATCCACCTATCGCGCCTAGCGTAGCGAGCAGTAGCCATCCAAGTCGTGACAAGTACACGCCGGGAGACCGTGTGTGGTGGCAAGTGCCTGCTTTAGCTGAGCCAAAGAAGGACGCGGCGACATTAGCCGCCGACTGGATCGCACAGGTTTGTGTTATCATGAGTGACATTTCACCGGGATCGGGGGAGTGGTTTCAGATGGTACTTCAAGAGGCTAGGGATGCTTATGAAAGTGGTCTAAAGCACCAGCGGTTGAGAGAGCGCAAATCAGAGCTACACCCAGTGTCTATCTTCAGGATGCAAAGTTCGCACGCCTTGAGGCCAGAGTTTTCAGCACGTTGCATGCCAGTTTGCCCCAAAGCGTGAAAGATGAGCTGTTAGCGGCTAGTTAGCGGCTAGAACACTTAATACCGTTTCAGCGTTGTTCCTGGTATTGAAAACCTATCAGCCGGGAGGGCTGCGGGAGCGAGCGCAACTGTTGGATGCACTTACCAAGCCCGGCGTAGGATCAAGCGCAAAAGATTCCGTGGACAAACTCAGAACGTGGCATCGCCACTTGGTGAGAGCTACTTCCATGGGAGTCGCGGCTCCTGATCCGAGCATCTTGTTGCGCGGGTTGGATGATTTGGTTGGCCCCACCATGGCAAAGCATCCACAAGTCAACTTTCGGTGTAGCATGGTAAGAAACCGCCTTGCATTGGATCATGCCCCTACGCATCAAGGAGTGTTGGAGTTCGCTCAGGCGTTGCAGTCAGAATTCTCCATGTTGGCTATCGCAGGCGATGAGGAGAGTAATGAAAAAACACCCAAAAACCCCAAACTCGCGCGCGTGGAAGAAGACACCAATTCTAGTGCAGAGAAGGGCGGGGGTTCGAAAGGTTCAAAAGGCAAGAAAGGTGGAGAGAAGGGAGCGAAGGGATCGAAAGGGAAACCTAGGTGTTATCACTGGCTAACAGCCGGAGGCTGCCAAAGAGGGGAATCATGTAACTTTACACATGACATGGATGAACTCTGGAAAGCCGCTGATTGCAGAAGTAGATGTTTCGTATGTAGTGCAAAGGGACACATGGCGCAGGCTTGTCCAACCAAGGAATCCGGAACGGGGTCAAAAAGGTGGGGAAAAGGGCCACAAAGGCGAATCGGGTAAGGGAACATCCAATCAGGATAGGCCGGTAGCAAAAAGAGTGGAAGAGGATACAGACAAACCGAAACCCGAAGGACCGGGATCCACTCAAGCTGATCTTCTTAAAGGGGCTGAGGCGTTGCTAAAAGCTCTACAGACCAAAGCTTTAAAGATGAAGCCCAGTCTTAACCGACTCACGGCTCATAGCTCTAGGACCGGACTTCTGGATTCAGGAGCTTCTACTTGCTTAAGGCGGTTGGCCCGTGACGAGGATGAGACACTGCTGGTCTCCCGAACGGTGGAGCTCGCAACAGGCACAGCTGAGATGTTGGTAAACCCATTCGGCACGCTGCTTGCTAGAGAGGACGTGGAGTGTATCGTAGCGTTGAAGCCATTGATTAGCATGGGGTGCAAGTGGGAATGGTCGGAAGACAAGTGCGTCTTGCATCACGCTCATAGGGGAGATATCAAACTGGATACCTCATCGGGCTGCCCTCGAATGCCGGAAAGCTTAGCGCTGAAGCTGATTCAGGATGCTGAGGAAGCGGTGAAGCAGAAAGTGGTTTTTGCTTTGAGGGCAGTACAAATCCTGCAGGAGTCCTCGCATTTGGAGGTTGATGAGGTGTTGGGGAAGTCCCAGAGGACGCCCGCTTGATTTTTTTCAATCGGCCGCTTGATTTTGGAGGCACACGAAACTTCTATTGAATTTGAGGAAATTTCAATCGTTTGGAACTTTTGTTGGTACGTGTTTCTATTGATTTTGAGTGTTGACTTCTATTGATTTTAATCGTGGTCTTTCTATTGATTTTATGGAAAATTTCTATTGATTTTATGGAAAATTTCTATTGATTTTATGGAAAATTTCTATTGATTTTATGGAGATTTTCTATTGATTTTGAGGTGGATGTTTCTATTGATTTCAGCTTGCTGAAACGACGGCCCGGGCGGCCCCAGTTTGCTAACCAAATAGAGAGAGAGAGAGAGAGAGAGAGAGAGAGAGAGAGAGAGAGAGAGAGAGAGAGAGAGAGAGAGAGAGAGAGAGAGAGAGAGAGAGAGAGGAGGAGAGAGAGAGAGAGAGACGAGAGGAGAGAGCGAGAGGAGAAGAGAGTATTGGGAGAGGAGAGAGAGAGAGCGATGGAGAGAAGAGAGAGAGGACAGAGAGCAGAAGACAGGAGAGACAGAGAGACAGAGAGACAGAGAGACAGAGAGACAGAGAGACAGAGAGACAGAGAGACAGAGAGACAGAGAGACAGAGAGACAGAGAGACAGAGAGACAGAGAGACAGAGAGACAGCGAGACAGAGAGACAGAGAGACAGAGAGACAGAGAGACAGAGAGACAGAGAGACAGAGAGACAGAGAGACAGAAAGACGGAGGAGACAGACAGAAGAGATGGGATGTGGGCCGGACGGCCCCACGAAGGGAGAAGGCGGGGGAATCATTTTTGGCAGGTTCGTGCATGGCAGCCGTCTTGCAACCAAAGCTTCCAGGGGCCGGACGGCCCTAAGAAGGAAGAAGGGGGGGGATCATGCTTCAAATCTCGTGCATGGCAGCCGTCTTCAAGCCAAGCTGCCAGGAACTTTGGGCTAGGTCAAGATGCAGGGCGATGATGAAATTGTCGTCCAGGCCTATGCCAAGCTGCTTCACGCCAAGGGTCCAGGCAAAGTCGCGAGGTCCTTGGTCGTGATGTGGCGGAGAGGTTACCTAGACCAGCTGGAGATTCTTGGCATGAACACATATACATATACAGAATTAACTTATCAACATATGCACGTATAATATTGTGTAATGTTGTGTGTATTTAATTTTTTACTTATATAGAGCTAAGGGATGTCGACAAGGAAGTGGGCTTCCTGAACTTTTTGGAGTACCTCATGTACAAGATCGAGAATGATATGGACATCGACCCCGAGCGCTGGCCGGAGGCGACGAAGCACATGAAGATAAAGGAGCACGGGTACATCCGCTTGTTGCTCAACGATGCTTCATTGATCGCTCTCCAAGCAAACCCAGGCATGTGAGCCGCCCGTGCGCCAGGTCCCAGGATCTGACCAGTGCCAGGCGGCTGGGAGGTGAGCTCCAGGACAAGCCTCAAGTTTTGAGAACATAGGAAAGTGTGGAGGCGGCAGAGATTCTGCCGCTTCGAATCCGCGCCGTCCCAGGTTCAAAAATTCAAGGGGGCGTTTTTGTTAGAAGCGGCTTAATTCAAGTGCTAATCCAGGGCAGGCTACTGCCAGGGTATAATTCAAGCCGAGATCGATCAAGCCCTGCTTGACGTGCAAAATTGACTTGGCGAGAAGAGGACCTGAGCTGAAGTTTTTTTTCACAGTACGCTGCATGCTTCAAGCTTCAGGCCCTGGCTTCAAAGCCAGGCAGGCCTAGCCAGGTCCTGGGCTTCAAGCTCCAGGCAGGTCTGTCGGGTTTAAGTGCTGCAGGCCGCCAGGCAAGTCCTCAGGTTCTTAGACTAGAGCCATGGGCAGCCCCGCAGCTGCTGGCCGCGGCGGCGAACGCAACTTCGCCAAGCCGGAGGTGGACCAGGAGCACTTGCTGGACGTGTTCAAGAAATACGTCAAGCTCCTATAGGTGTCCAGGCCGCCTTCAACTTCGACCCCTACGGCAACCTAACCAAGACGAGTGCTGTCCAGGCCAAAGGGCTTTCAAAGGCGACGGTTTTGCTCAAGAAACTCCAGGAGGTGGAGAGCGGCTTGGCTTTCAAGTACAAGGACTTGAAGGAGTGCTTGGCCAAGGTCAGCAAAGACTACCCGGACCTCATCCAGCAGGCCCCGCTGAGCAAGCAAACTGCTTGGGCTGGGGACACGGCCGAGATGCTGCTGATCGTCATGGCTCATGCTCGCCGCTTGTGCAACGACACCAGGTTAAAGGAGGCTTGCAGCAAGGCGACCCAGTTCGAGATCAAGGATCTCGAGGAACTCAGGGCGCTGCTTCTTCCAGAAGTGTCGGCCTCACCAGCCAAGCTCCAGCAGGCGGAGACCCACAACACCAAGCGGCCGAGCACAGGGACGCCAAACCCTGCGACCAAGCCGCCAAAGCTACCTGCGAGCAGTCCGCTTCGAAAGATTCGGACCAGGGATCTGGAGCTTCCAGACACTACCAAGACCGCCAAGACGAGTTTGAGCCAGGAAGCCGAAGGCAGTCCCGTGCCAGGCAGCAAGGCTCGAATCAGGAAGTCTTGGGAGGGCGAGGTTTTGAAGAAGCCAGCTGCAGCCGCTAAGCCTGTGAAAAAGGACAGTGACAAACCGAAGAAGAAGCCGGCCTCTAATCTTAACATTAGAAAAATATTTTTGTTGTTCGTAAGCATATATTTCTATCTAGGAAGATGTATTTAAGTGAACCCCTGAATGTTTTCTCCATCATCAGGCCCCGAAGGACAAGGACAAGCCCGAGTTGACGGAGGCTGAAAGGGGCAAGCTGCAGATCATGCACTACCACGACAGTGTTGCATTGAGAGTCGACGGTTCTAGGCAGCTTTTCCAGATCGTGTGCAGGAAGCATGGTCGGGATAAGACCAAGCTTCAGGTTGCCAAGATGAAGAAGAAGCTCGCCGAGGGCGGCTCTTTGGCAGAGGCCTTCAAGGAGAAGGCTAAGTTTTTGGAGTCCTAGTTTCAAGTCTTTTAGTGTTCCAAGCCAGGGCTGGAAGCCCGGTGGCCTCGACTGAGTGAAAAACACATCGACCCTCCAGCTGCATGAGCCTGCAAGTAAAGTTTCAAGGGCTGGACAGCCCTTTTCGGCGGCAAATGCTCCCAAGCGAGATCGATCTTCGGCCGCTGCAGCTCCCAAGCTCAAGAAGCAGCTTTAGGAGTTACTTAGTCAGGCAGCCAAGGAGCTGCCAAGTCAAGCCGGTCCACGCCATGGCCGGCCAGCAGCCTCGAGGGCGCCCAGGAGGACCCATCCCCGCGATGGGAAAGGGCCCCCAGCGAAACAGTCAGCCAGGCGGCACCGGACACTTGCACGCACGTAACAAAGTTTTGCGTTTGTTTTAAGGATTTAACGAAACCGTTGATGTCTATGTTTGAAAGCACTCAGACTCAAGCGCCTGGCGAGAGAACTGGAGGGCGCTTTACAACCAGTACAAGGACGAGGCCGGCCTTGGAGTAACAAGCAAAAGTTTATACATATATATATATATCTAACAATATAAATAAAAAAAATGTACATATATATTTGATTTTTATATGTTTGTGTCCCTTGTTGCGGTCCCTATCTAAGCCCCCATCCCCTAAAACTATATACTTAATGAAAACCCCTGCGGCCAGGGCGAGACCTTCGGCCACTGGCAAAACGATGTGGTGCAACACCTGGGCCTCAAGTTCAGTACCCATATGCCCCAGGACCAGTCGATCAGGTTGTTCATTTACCGGGTATTTGAGCAATCAGGAACAATCGACTCGATCGACGAATGGCTGGAGGTACAGTTGGATGAAATGAGCATGAGCAGGAGCAGCCAGGAGCCCCAGGATCCCCGCTCATCCAGGAGCCAGCAATCCCAGGAGCTCCACATTAATTGGACCTCCAGGAGGGATGGGCAGGATGAGCAGGGTCAGCGGCCCTGGAAGCAGCCACAGCCACTGCCTGCACCTCCCAAGGGCCTCCAGCTCCAGCGCAAGACGTCGCCACCTCCCCAGCAGCCGCCGGCGAAAGCACCTGCCCAGGAGCAGCTTGACTGAATTTACTTGACCTTTTAATCTTCAAAACCTTTAGCTGTCTTCAAGCCGTCAAGGGCTGGAAGCCCTATTGAAGCCGTCAAGGGCTGGAAGCCCTATTGAAGCCGTCAAGGGCTGGAAGCCATATTGAAGCCGTCAAGGGCTGGAAGCCCTATTGAAGCCGTCAAGAGCTGGAAGCCCTATTGAAGCTGTCAGGGGCTGGAAGCCCTATTGAAGCTGTCAGGGGCTGGAAGCCCTTTTAGCTGGAAGCACCCCCCAGTAGCAGTGGAAACACCCAAAATTAGCCCTTAAGTTTGAGTCATGATCTCAGGCCCGCTCCGCCCGCTACCCCGGCGACCTCAGTCCCAGCCACCACAGCAGAAGGCGACCTTCCAGGCTTGAATTATCCAAAGTCATGTATAAGCCACATGTAAAACGATTTTTGAAAACCCGTAAGCTTCCTTTGAAATCTCGGCAGCCTGCAGGAGGAAAAGCTGAGATGGAGGATCCCGCTGCCCTCGAGTTCTTGGAAGCCGAACTTGCCAAGCTCCAGGAGACCAGGCTCGAGGTGGCCCACGAGATCTACAGGCGCAACCGCGAGGTCGGATCTTTAAAACATAATTATCATCTACTCTTTAAGCAAAGATTTTATTGTAAAAAAACATATTATACTGTTTCCTTCTATTCTGAATTCTAGGAATATACGATTTCCAAGGCCCAGCTCCAGGACGAGCAGGAAAACGAAAGGCAGGCCACAGAGACGGAATTCCAAGAATGCCAAGAGTCAATGGAAGAAGTCAAGGCGAACTCTGATGCCGAATGGGAGGAAAAAATGATAAAGGAGGTGGAGGAGAGGAGGGCCAAGAGGTCGAAGACGAGGAGTGACGACCTAAGCAGAACGCTGGTCGTCAAGCGCCAAGACATCGACAGAGAGCTCTCCAAGCTCCAGGAAGCACACATCTCCAGGTACGACCGGGACGTGAGGGACCAGTTGTCCAGGTTGAAGTTGGAAGTCTTCAAGTCCAAGGACCAGGACTTCACGACCAGGCTGGAGATGGAGATCGAGAAGCTCCTCAAGCTTCTTCCACGCACTGAAGACTTGCTGGAAGCTATGGACAAGCTCAGGTCTCAAGTCGGTCTTCCCAAGTCCGACCGGTCCCAAGCTCCCCAGAGCCATGATCTTTTGGGTCTTGGCCAGGACCAAGCCCCGCCCCAGGAGCTTCCCCAGTTTGGCAGCCACCAGGAGCCCGCCAGCCACCGCCCGGACCAGACCACGGAGCAGCCCCCAGGCCCAGCAGACGGTACTGACAACACCGGCCAAGGGGATGGCCAAGGGGATGGCCAAGGGGATGGCCAAGAGGATGGCCAAGGGGATGGCCAAGCGGCTGGCCAGAACCAGCAGGGGTGGACCAACTCCGGGAACCAAGGTGGCAACCAAGGCGGCTACCAAGGCGGCAACCAGGGCGGCAACCAGGGCGGCAGTTGGAGCTACAACACGGGCAACTACTACCGCACCCAAGGCCAAGGCTCCTCCTCCCACGGCTACCAGCAACAGCAACAACAGCAACACCAATCGTGGGGCCATGAGCCAGGAGAAGCCCTTGGCAAAATTCCCGCCTGGCTTCCGCCCTGGATCAATTCCACAGGCAAGCAAACCCAACACCCTAGACCCTAAGCTCAAACTACAAATTAAAGCCCACATTCTTTTGTTCATCCCTTTTCAGGTGGCGACTACAAGGGCGACGCCGGACCAGAATTCATCCATTCATTCGGCTGGGACTGCTTCGCCAAGTGCCGAAGCTGAGTCTTGTTTTGTATTGGAATCGCTTTCATTGCATTCGTTAGAACCCATTCTTACGTCCAAGGGCTGGAAAGCCCTAGCTAATTATTTGATCTGCAACTCAGGCGCCAGGTGCTCGTATGTGGGCCAGCGGAGCGTTTTGAGGTGCGCCACATGCAGAGGCTGCATGTTCAAGGACTGCTGCGACTACAGAGAGGACAGTGCTGTCAAGGACCTCTTCAGGAAGTTGTGGCCATCTGAGCCTTGGAAGAGAAGATGATCTTTAATCCACACTCCAGGTTCCAGGTTTGCCCAAGCTGTCTGAAGCAGCTTCTTTTTCAAGCACCTTTTCTTGGAGTCCAAGCCACGTGCGGCAGAGGACCAACTGTCAGTGTAGGGCAATGTTTTGCAGATCCCAAGCTTGTAAGCGAGTAAATGCCAATTCCACGAACAACATGAACTACTCATTTATGTTTGTGTTTCATCAAACCAAAAAAAACTCGTATACTCAAGCATATGCAAGCTTATATCAGGGATCCAAGTCTCGTACATTAACCCGCGAGCCAAGGAGGTTCCAAAATGGGTCACAAAGCCGATCATCGAGACCCCAGGCAGCCAACACGACCTCGAGAACCCAGTCGTCCACACTACAGCCCTTCAAGAGAACCCGATCGTCGACACTCCAGCCCTCCAAGAAAACCTTGTGAGTCTTCAGGAGGCCCCTCCACGACATGTGGGGGCTCCGTTGTGGGTACCAGCAGGGCCCTCAAGCACCAACGTAGGGGTTCTTCTCATGGACACCAGGGGCTGGAGTCCTGCTGATATCGCACTGTACAGTGGTATTGCCTCGGTAGTTAAGCATTCCCTACCTATAATCAAGGAGTGCTTGGAAATTCTTGTCAGGTCCCAAGCAAACATCTCCATAAGGGAGAGAAAAGAAGCGGGACATTATACTGAAGCCCACGATGTATACCACAACAAAGAGCAGGAACTAAGTGGTGGGAACTTCCTTTTAAGCTTGGCGGCTGTGCTTTTGGAACCTTCACTTTCTTCAGGCTGGTCAAATGCCGACAAGTTCGGTGCTTTTGTGGAAGCTTGGTTGGTGACCAGGAGAACAAATTCCAATCTCCAGGTCCAAGCCATCCAAGATTCCCAAGGCTCCCAACCCAGCCAGGCGTCAGGATCCACATTTTCAGGATCCACATCGCCAAATCTCCAAGTCGTGCCAGTGGTCCAAGGTTCAGGCTCCCAGGCTTCAAGCTCCGAACAGCTTGGAGTCCAGGATGACCTAGCCAGGACCCACCACGACACGTTTGTCTCTTTTTGCAAGGCCTTGCAGCCGGTCTGTGCCGTGATGAGGCAAAGCCCCAGGCTCCGAGAACGCTTAAAGTGGGAGCTCGGGACGGGAGCATTGTATGGCTCTGATGGAAGAAGTCGCAAGCCATCATCCAGTCATACAGCGAGTTCTTTCACCAAAAGGAGCGCCTCTCCAGGACATTTAAAGTTGAAGTATTCAGTGTTTCGAAATAGGAAGCAGTGGCATTTACAAGTACCAAGTGTTCCAGGTGAAGCCTCAAGCCGTACTTCGTTTGTTTCAGAAACCAAGCACCGACCTCAGGCGCTGCGACCGTGAAAAAATCGTTCAAGGCTGGACAGCCTTTCAGGCTTCATGAAATATCATGTGATATCATGTGTCTTCATGGATCTTCATGGATCTTCATGGAACTTCATGGAACCCTCATAAACGCTTCATGTGAGTATTCATGAGATTCCATGAGATCCCATGAGAATCCATGAAGACACATGATATCATATGATATTCTATGAATTGTAGTTTTTGAATTCACAACCACAATAACCACCACCACCGCCACCACCACCACCACCACCACCACCACCACCACCACCACCAAAACCACCACCAAAACCACCCCAAAACCACCACCGAAACCCCAAGCCCAAAACCACCACCGAAACCCCAAGCCCAAAACCACCACCACCACCACCGCCACCACCACCACCACACCACCACCAACAACACCACCACCACCACCTCCGCCACCCCCGCCACCACCACCACCACCACCACCCACCACCACCACCACCACCACCACCCGAAACCCCAAGCCCAAAACCACCACCACCACCACCACCCGAAACCCCAAGCCCAAAACCACCTCCGCCACCCCCGCCACCACCACCACCACCACCACCATCCACCACCACCACCACCACCACCACCAGCACCACCAACCACCAACCCCAAGCCCAAGCAACCACAACACAAAACCCCAAGCGCCAGAATTCTGCCCTTACTAAACCCCAAAACTCGAAAGCACCAAACCCCCAAAACCCCTAAACCTCTAGACCCCTAAACCCCTTAATCCTTAAACCCTTCAAACCAACAATCCATAACACCAGATCCTAAATCCAATCCACCAAAAGATCATATCCCAAAAACTAAGTTCAACCCACAGCACAACAACCAACACATACCTAAAGATACACCAAACGTTCAACCCCAAACTCATATATAACTTTAGGGACCCAAAACACACATAAGCAAAAACTTTTTACCGGTATGTCCCTACCTTATTGGGCTTCCTTTTGAAGGGGTTTATATGGGACGTCCCTATCCTTTTATTCAAAAACCACAACCAACCGCAGCCCGCAATCCAAAATATACCGAGTTTCTACAAAGTTGGAAATTGAAAAAGAAAAACATAGCCTATGGACCTTAACCCGTTAAGTTCCTGATGTTTACAGCTACACACAACCACCGAAACTTCAAATAAAATACTGTACACCGGCATCTTTGTAAAAAACTGCTAAAGGAATCATAGGGAATTTAATGCAACCAAAATCCACTGCACCCGCCAGCCACGTCAGACCCCCCGACTTTTCAGGCAAGCTTCCTTTCACTTTCACATATACATATATATAAATATAAATATATACATACACGTGCACACACATACCAATGAAAATGTATAGGTGCTGCGGAAATTGCGAATCTGCAGCCATATCCAAGCCAAGTCAAGCCCACGCCGCTGCCTTCCGCCAAGCATCCAGCCATGGGTGTTTTGAAGAAGCCCGCTTCCAAGCAGCAGGGCATCCTCAAGCGGCCAGCCTCCGCCGTCCAGGAACCTCCCTTGGTTCCGTACAAGTCGGCCGAGGAGCCAGAGGAGGAGGAAACCGAGGAGGGCGACGTGGAGGAGCAAGACGACGAGGAGCTCCAAGAGGAGCCCGAAGAAGAGGTCAAGGAGGGCGACAAGGAGACGAAGAACGCCAAGCCTTCCAAGACAGCACCGACGCTCTCCAAGCAAGCCCTCAAGGACCACAACCGGTTCCTCAAGGAAGCCAAGCACCTTTCGGAGGAGGACTTCAACCACTTTTTCAAGCAGCTCGACGAGAAGCAGAAGCAGTGCTTGTGGAAGAAGTTTGAGGTGTCAAGGGAGGGCAATCCAGGAGCCGAGCAAGCCTTCAAGGACGGCGCTGGCCAAGGATCAGGCCAGCTTGCCAGGAAAAGGGGCATGCTCAGGGGGTGGATCCAAGATGGTGGAAAGCCGGCCAAGTACTTCAAGCAGTCCTCAGTGGAGTTCAGTTGCACCCACTCCTCAGGCCTCCAAGCTTCCTGGTTGAGCTACAAGGAGACGTGCGACAAGATCGGCGAGGAAGAGCTGAAGGCGAGAGTGGCGGCTGGAACCATCCAGCACAGGAAAAACCCCGAGGACAGGAGGTTCTTTCAGTTCAAGCTCCACAAGGCTTGGTGCTGCCATAATTTTTCAATACTTGATCTTTTTCCCACTTAAACTTAAGAACAGATAGTGGAGTCATGCAGTTTCACAATTGTCAGGAAACCGAAGACACCACGACCTCCCGCAGAGCTGGCTCCAGGGCCCAGGCCAAGGCGGACGCTTCCTCCCTCGAAGACTTCCTCGCCTTCGACAGTCTCAAGAAGGCCCCCGCCGTTGAGGACTTCGACTTAGGCGAAGTCTCAGGTGACGACGAGGACAGCCAGCTCAAGGCCTTCGTGGGCTTGCCAGGCGGCAGTGGGCAGAACAACAACAAGGGTGGAAATAAGCCCAAGCCCAAGGCCAAGACGAACAAGTGGGAGGAAGCCAGCCAAGTCAGCCAAGAGACCACTAGTGAACAGCTCAAGGAGAAGGCCACTCGATTCATGCTTGTTTTTTCAAATTAAGTTTAGCTCGAACCGTTTCTGTAGCTGTTTGTTCGCCCAACCATTTCCAGGCCAAGCTCTTCGTCACTGAGCTGGGCAAGGAATACGGTCTCTTGCAGGGCTTGAAGCTCCAGATCCAAGGCAGCGGCTTGGACGACAAGGCCACCTTCTTGAAGTCCCTCACCAAGCAGCTGCAGGCTTTGGAGCGGATCCGCACGACCCTGGCTGGCAAGAAGGCTTGCAAGATGGAGGACATGAAGCCCGTTTTGCTTGACGCGGTGACCACCCTCCAAGCTTCCAAGAAGCTTAAGGTGGAACTCACTAAGGCCCTTAAGGACGCCTGAGCAGTTTTTTTTTCAGGATGGCTGCATAGAGGCCCAAGCTCAAGCAACGTGTAACACGCAACAGTCTTTGGTACCACGGCCCTGCAGAGTCCAGCAAAAGCTAGAAGTCTTGAGTCTTGACCCGGCAGCTATTCCTGATGAGATTTTAGCTTATAGTTTTCATGAAGTCCAGGCAGGCAGGGTTTTCCAAGCTGTGAACGGCCTTAAGTCCAGGCCACGCAGTCTGGATGTTTTGAACCCTCCAGCCTCTTAGGCTCCAAGAGCAAAGGCAGTTCAAGGGAGAGAGCCTACTGAAACCTAAAGCTGGAGTTTCAAGCGCCAAAAAGAAGCGTTTTGCTGCCAGGGACTGCTGCAAACTGCCTTTGTTCTCGTGTTCAAGTTGCAAATTCCCCGCTTTGAAGCTTCGAGGACCAAGCCAGGTTTAGGTTTAGATGTCCAGGCGAAGCCATGTCAGGGAGGAAAAGGAAGACGGAGGACCAAGCTTCCTCTTCCTCCTGTCGCGAGATAAAGCCAGAATCTCCACTTGCGGTGGCCCTTTTAAGGCTGTGGTGTTTGGGAGACCTGAGCGCCAAGGTCGTCCAGGAGCTGTCCCAGGCAGCTGTCAAGTCAGGCTGCTCCCAGGCCGACCTTGTGGGACTTGCCAGCTTGGGTTCGCATGGTGTTAACCCGAACCACACGCACCACCAGCTGCTTTCCAGGGTCTTCAAGGACATGGCTGCTCCAGACCCAACGGTCGTGCAGACCAAGGCATGGGGGAAAAGCGCCACAGGCCAAAAAATCCAAGTAGACTGCAAGCTTCCAGTCATGCTTCCGCACAACTGGATGCTAAGCCTGGATGGCATGGACGATGACATCCTGGGTATCCAGGACATTGCCAAGTTTTGGGACAGCCAAAAAGGCGCTAACTCCAGGGTGTCGCAAAGCCAGGACTACTTTGACCAAGTTTTCCAGGACACCCAAGCCTTGGTCCCTTTCGCTTTGCACGGCGACGCAGCTCCCCACTCCAAGGTGGACAGTCTGCTTGTGATCTCCATGAGAGCGATAACGTCACGACGTTCGATTGACGCTTGGCTTGTCTAGTATTCTTTCGGCAGTACGACCGCAAAATCACCCTTTAGGTCTTGGTGTCTCTAATTTTTGCTTTCGCAGTCCAGGCAAGCAGCCAATTGTTGCTGGCCTGCATTCCCAAGTCGTGCATCACGCCCAAGCTCATGGAAGATCTTTGGACCAAGCTCTGCGAGTCCCTCCAAGCCATGGCCTCAGGAAGGTGCCCAACGACCTCCAGGCGGTTCAGGCCAGGAGTGATCTACTGCATCACAGGGGACATGGAGTTCTTCTACCAGGAATTCAAGTTCCCCAGGCCGAACCAAGCCAACCCTTGCCTTTGGTGCGCTTGCACCCAAGAGGGCGAGAACTGCTGGAACGACTTTCGCCAGGAAGCAGGCTGGAGAAGGACAACACTCAGGCCAAGGCAGCTGGAAGCCAGGCTGGAGCACCCGCTTTTCCAGGTCCAAGGCGTCAATGCTCAGGCTTTGAAGCTTGACGTCCTCCACGTCCTGGACCTCGGTGTGTCCTGCCATGTGGTGGGGAATCTGCTTTGGGAGATCATCGAAGACTCCAAGCCAGGTTCCAGGGACACCAACATGAGTTGCCTGAATGCCGAAATCCAGGAAATCTACCAGGAGCTAGGCATTCCTTCAGGCACCAGGTTGCCGAACCTGAAATGGAAGTCTGACATTGCCAGCAGTGCCAATGAGTACCCTTGCCTCAAGCACCAGAAGGGCAGGCGAATCAGGCATTTCATGCCTGTTGCTGTGGAGCTCGCCAGGAGGTACAGTGTCTAAGCTGCATTATATCTATAAATGTGAACACGACCTTATTCTTGTTTAAAGTTCTACAGCAATTTCAGGCTCCCAAGATGATCGCCGAAGCCTGCACCGACTTCGTGTCCTTGAGTCGCTGCGGGACATCTACGACTTGCTGGACAGGCAAGACTTCAAGTGGCCCCAGGACGTCAGGCGAAAATTCGCCGACCAAGTCCAGTGCTTGACCAAGCACTACGGCCATCTTGCCAAGCTGGCTTTTGATGCCCAGCAGTGTCGATATAGCCAAGTTTCCAAGTTTCACATGACGGCACACTTGCCAGAAGTTTCGCAGCACTTGGCCCCCAGGTTTTTTTGGACGTATGGTTCCGAATCCTTTATGGGCTTGATGTCTCACATCGCCAATGCTTGCCTTTCAGGCACTGCAGCTCACAAGGTGCCGGAAACCATCCTGTTCAAGTACAGGACGTTTTGGCATCTGCTTTTAAAGGGCTTGCTAGTGCTGGATGAGCCAAGCTGACCCAAGCAGCCAAGCTGCAAGCGGTCCAGGTCCAGGCCAACCGCAAACGGCCCAAGCAGCCAAGCTGCTCAAACGGTCCAGGTCCAGGCCGACTGCAAACGGCCCATGGAAAACAAGTCGCTTGCGTCATCTGCTAAGGGCCGGACGGCCCTATACGTACATTCCCAAGTGGTATAATCCGAGAGTGTAAGACATTACGGGCCCCATATTTTCCAGTCAAAATGCTGCTTTCTAAGAGTTTTCATCACAAAAACTAGTGGTTTTCAGGCTTACTTAACCCTGTTGCTCCTGATGCCTGATATGGGAAGTACTTTTCCAATCAGCATGGCATGCACTTGTGACTACCTTTCATTGTGGAGTCTCATGAAGACTATCCGATAAATCAATGCCACGTCAATCTTGTGGTTGTTCTTTGTGTCTCATAGTATAATCTTGCAGATAAATGAGATACAATGCGTCTGCGAAGCCGTGCATTTCTCCACCCTTGAATGATGTACAAGACCGGTCAATCTATATAACTTTTGCATATCAACGTAAAGAATCGCTTACATATCCCACCGGTTTTTGCAAGCCCCATCATGTGCATGGCAACATATGATTTTGGATATAGACGTCCAGCATATACTGTAGCATGACAAGTTGAGTTTGGCATCATACAGGCAGGTTGCTCAAACAGTTCCCACCGAAAAAAGCTGTATACATGCAGGCGATCAACTGGATCGTGTTACCGGATCCATTTGCATGTGTACATATATACATATATGTACATAGATGTCTTTGCTACATTCAGTTTCGATACCGTTTTTCGTATGAATGCTAGCTTGTTTAGTGCAACCTCCTTCAAAGGCGTATTTATTGTTTGCGATTATTGTTGCATTGGTTGTCCTTGTTTCGGAGCTCCCAGTCCAATAATTTGTCCAGTATTTGGAGCTGTGTGTGCGGAATTGTGTATTTCAATTGCAACAGCTTCTCACAGAAGCCAACTCAAAAAACTGAAAACCTACGACCTTCGAAGACAATCATCGCATGGATGTTGCCCAACGATCCTGTTTTGCAAAACGGTAGTTGTGAATACATCCTGACAGCTACAATGCTGGCTTATCCAGATTAGTGATCATTGCGGCTGAAGCCCACGAGCCCCCAAAGGATAAGGATATAATTTAGTTAATATACTTTCCAAGGAGATGGTGCTTTGCTATCATTATTGTATATGCAGACATATGGAGATCCACCTGCAATATTAATCATTTTCGCTGTCTTGTTGCTCATACCATCTAGTCATAGGTCGACTGCCGTGAAAACACATTATTTGCACATGCACACACAAACATACACCGACACGCACATACGATTGTCATCAGCTGTAAACAATACCGCTTGTTGTATCTATGCTGCAGGCAATGCACCTGTATGCCGCAACCATTCTAATATGGTCTTGTTAAAGCCCATGACGCACTTCATCGTGTGTCTTATGGATATCTCCGTAAACTAAATCCTGTTACCCAAGCAAAAGTATAAGAACTATACTATGCCTAAAACCAACTTTCTAATATGTGACATGATCAAGAAGTCAAGTATCTCTTGTGGTGGATGTAAACATGGCAGATTACATTGGCAGCTGCATGCCAGTTTTGGCAAGAGTAATGGAGCCGTCATAATGAGGCACCCATCGGCAGTTGAACAGGATATTCGCCGCATTCCTTCAATGTAAAAGGCATGTTATGTGTTGAATATGGCCATATCAACATAGAGCACCAGGAAATCTCTTCAACATATCATTATGATATTGAGCCATCCGTATAGATCATCGCAGTAGGTGTCCTTATAAGATGCGCATCGTTCGGGCTTCCCCCTTTACGCCTTCCGGCCGCGCGGGCAAGCGGGATTGCACCACATATTGGTTAAACCCCTCGGTAAACCTTTCTAAAAGCCCGGAGACTTATTCTCACACATAAACCCAATCTCGCATGAAGTTACAACAGTCACAGCTAGGTATGAATAGGTCGCAAGATGCAGGCAGCATCTCATGACACATATCTTCTAGATGAGATTTGACGTAGATGTCCTTGTGCATCCCGTGAGCTTGCCAAGCTCGTATGGCATCTCCCTAGCACCTCATGCTACATGTTTATGAGTGTGTTACGCCATATCATACTATGATGCGCATGGTTCACGTGAAGATTGATACTTCACCATGACGTGCTCATGAGATATGTTGTTTCCATATCTAGCCAGTTTTGGTATAATGATATTCAGATTCCTGCGAGTAGCCGATCCTGATCACAGGAACATAAACCAATAAGGATTTCCAGTTGTAAACTCCCCGACAGAGCCCACCATGTTGCTCGAACATCGCACAAGTGGAATATTCAAACTCCCGTTTTCATGCACCCATACTTACATCGCAACCTGTCAATGAAAGGCGAAGACAGTGTTTGTTGTATATGTTATCGAGGAGACTGCTCATACATGTATCTGACATCCGACATATATACCGACCATATGTCCTCGCATATGCTACCACATCATATGCGACGTCAAACATTGTTGTTATCGCTTGACTACGACAGACCCTTCAACTGGTTGTCCACCTGGCATTGCTCAGGCAGTGGTTGTGTCGTGAGTTCGCATCCGTCGAATGTATGTTAATGTAAGGTCTCCTCGTCATATGATGTCATCAGTCATAAATAGTTTATCATCTTTGTGAGATGTAATCTCAGATATCGACTTTTCTATACGCAGTAAGTCTCTGAGGTCTTTTATAGATTCTTGTTGATCTTATTGATCTTAATATTCGGCATAGAGTATCTACTCACTTGTAGTGAGGCTTGCATGGGCTAAGGACACCAGGTTTAAATCATGTGGCTCTTGGTTGGTGTCCGCTCCAGCAGTATGGCGCACCATGGCGCTGGCTGTCGCTTGCCTTGCTGTCCCCGTGGGGGGGGGGGGGGGCAGCCACCAAAAAAAAAAATCTGGCGGGGGGGGGGGGGGGGGCAGCGCCAAAAAAAAAAAAAAAGATTTTGGATTTTAGTTTTTTTTTTTTTTTGCGCTGCCCCCCCCCCCCCCCCCCCCCCCTCCTCCAGTTTTTTTTTTTTGGCGCCGCCCCCCCCCCCCCCCCCCCCCCCCGCCTTCCCCTTAGTAGCAGTGTTCTCGCCCTTCGGGCCTAAACCAGCCAAGAAGTGAGTCACACCTCCTGCTCTATAGTCACGTCGACAGTTGAAACAAGCACATGTATGGGTATACGTACAAGTATCCTATTTAAGAATATGCATATGAGGATAACGATATCGTGTGCACGAGTGATGTTGCTTCAAATCTGAAGCAAACCAAAAACATGAAAAACAGTAATGCTGTAAATATGGGGCCCGTAATGTCTTGTTTTCTGTATAATCCGGACGCTTGCAAACATGTGTCGCCGTCTATAGCTGCAGTTTATAGGCTCTTCAGATGGCAAAAGTAGGAAGCCAGAAGAAGCCGGCCGCACGGCAGGCCAGATACTTGCCTGTGAGCTGATCGAGCTTAAGTCTGTTGTTTGAAGTTTTGGCTGTGCCTCGACAGGCCCCGGTCTCGAAGAAGCCAGCTGCCAAGCTCGCAGAAAAGGAGGCCGTCGTCAAGGTCAAGGTCGTCAAGAAAAGACCTGCGACTTCCACGACCTCCAGTGGCCAAGCTCCCAAGAGCCAAACCGCCACCTTGGAGACTCCTGCAGAGACGACAGCCAAGAGGCCAGCCGCCACCTTGGAGACTTCTGCAGAGGCGACAGTCAAGAGGCCAGCCGCCACCTTGGAGACTTCGGCAGAGACGACAGTCAAGAGGCCAGCCGCCACCTTGGAGACTCCGGCAGAGACGACAGCCAAGAGGCCTGCAGCCGCCACCTGCTTTGCTCTCGAGGCGGGATTCTTTCATTGCGATATATAGATTTTTGTATATATCTATATAGATAGATAGATCGATGTGAACCCCTATACCGTCATAACCAGCTTTAAAACCCTTACGCCGAAACAGATCTGCAGGAAGAAGACAGCTCGGAAGCAGGTCTGGAAGCCGTTTGGCAAGCTTGCCAAGCTGCCGAGACCATGGCCAAGGGGCCAAACCAGAGCCCGGACAACGTGAGCCTGAGCCAGGAAACGATGGTCTTGGGCATGTATGACCCTCCGATCACTCAGAGTGACTTTGAGCAGGCCATGAAGGAGTGGCCAGAGGAGCCCGACTTTTACCACGACCCCTCACAGGAAGCTGAAGCGGAAGCTCCGCAGGGTCACCTTCTCGTTTGGGATTTTTTGTCCCCGATTCAAAAAATGATCATCAAGCAAAACCCGAGAGTCAGGGACGGCTTGCAGCCATGCGGGCTGCCAGTGTCCAATACCAAGTCCAAGCCCAAGTAGCCCGGAGCTTTTTTTTGAAAGGTAAGCTCCAAGCCTCCAGGGCCAAGTTTTGAGGAAGAGCTCAAGAGAATCTTCACCCAAGATTCCCTGCCGCAGCTGTGGAAAAGAAGTCTTAGGCTGGAATGCCTGAGTCCAATTCCACGTCCAAGTCCAAGTAGCCAGGAGCCGTTTTTGAAAGTTAGGCTCCGAGGCCTTTACAAGGCCAAGTTTCGAAGGAGAGCTCGAAAGAAGCTTCACCCAAGATTCCCTGCCGCTGCTGTGAAAAAGAAGTGTTAGGCTGGAAGCCTTCTGGGAAAGGGTGGGGAAGAGAAAGAGAGAAATAGAGAAAGAGAAAAAAGAAAGAGACAGATATATAGAGATAAAAATACAGGTAGAGATGGAGAGATAGAGAGACAGGGAGATAGAGAGATGGAGAGATAGAGAGATAGAGCGACCGAGCGGTAGAGCGGTAGATCGAGCGATAGAGCGGTAGAGCGATAGAGAGATAGAGCGATAGAGAGATAAAGAAGTAAAGATGTAAAGGTAGAGATATACAGGCAGAGATACGGATAAAGGTACAGGTTGAGGTCGAGGTAGAGAGGTATTATATATAGTGGTGGAGGCAGAGATAGCGCTGAAATCTATTGATGTCAGAAGTGTTTCTCGTTTGATTTGATAGAACATTTCTATTGATTTTATGGAAAATTTCTATTGATTTTATGGAAAATTTCTATTGATTTTATGGAAAATTTCTATTGATTTTATGGAAATTTTCTATTGATTTTGATGTGGATGTTTCTATTGATTTTTATGTCGCAGTTCTATTGATTTTGAGGATTTCAATTTCTATTGAAAAACATCGTTTTCTATTGATTTTGATCGACACAATCAAAACGCTGAGAATTTTCAATCGCGCTTGATTTTTTTCAATCGGCGGTCCTCTGGGGTTGGTGGTTGCGATTCACACAGGAGTGGAGGTAGCAGCACACCCAGGGGCAACAGCTAGGGCCATGTGGCCCAACCTCGATGAGGACTTGGTTCAGGATCTCCAGAGATGGCCGCGACAGGACTCGAATGCGGTAATGTGGAATAGGAGAAAGCGGAGAGCAGTAGTGAAGACCGGGGGAGTGTTGATCCAGATCGGAAAGTGTAAGGAGGAGCGTGCAATAAAGCAATACGGCGCAGCTTTAGGATGGGAAATCTTGCAGGTCACGGAAGAACTCACTGATCCGCATGATTTTCGGTACCTCCTTGAAGTGGTTACCTCTGGGAAGGTTCGGGGGATAATCGCGGGAGATTGTGGCGAAGCTGAAACTTTGACAGCTTTGTATACCACGCTGCTGATGCAGATCAACCATGTGGTTGAGGGGGGGTGTCCCGAGGTGAAGCCTTTCTCCATCCTTGTAGGGCCTATGCCACATGGTTTGCAGAAGTGTTGCGATCAAGCTGGGTTTCGGCAAGCTAGCTCGGTGGAGTCTTGGAGGCGCGGAGTAGAACTCCTCGCTAGACGGGCAGAGTGTATTAGTAAGATGAAGGCGTTCGATATGACGGAGCATGTTAGAGCCGGCCACTGGCCACCGCATAGACGCTGCCGAACATGTATTTTAGCCACCGCCTGCCAACGACCGCATAGGAGACAAGGGGCGCCGGCAAGCTATGTTTTGGGTTTAGACTTGATAGGTCCCTTTCTGCCCGCTCCAGATGATATCAGCCAGAAGCGGAGATACGGACTGGTTGCAGTTTTAACGGTTCCAGTGGACAAGCAAGGCAAGCCCGTGTTGGGAGACAAACAGGAGCAGGATCAGGCGAAGGAGGGTGATAAAGATTACGGGCCCGAGCTTTTACCGGATTTGGGATGATTTGGAGTGGGTTGAGGAGATGCTGGTTGACAAGGTGGGAGCACAAGCGGAGCAGGCGTGTGAACAGGATCAACCAGAAGGGGAACATGCGAGAGAGATGAGTGATCAGGGATTTGAGGGAGAGATAGAGTTGGAGGTTGACGCGTCAGGTGAAGAAGACCCTAGACAACAGCAACCCAAACACTTCGATCCTGATCCGGAGCTTAGGTGGAAGGAAATCGTGTTCGTGGAACTTCTTGACAGAAAAACTCCTAAATCAACTTTGCTAGGCATCGGTCGTATCCATGCACAGTTGATCGAACTGGGCTTTCCGATCACTCGCATTCATACAGATAGTGGCACTGAGTTTGTCACTGAGGAACTGCGAGAATACACAGCCGCAAGAAACATCACTCTCACTCACAGCGCGCCGGAAGAACATGATTCAAACGGTAGGGCCGAAAACGTAGTGAGAAGGTTAAAAGGACAATTTAGGGCCAGCATTGTAGAGTTGGGGGGAGATAAGCTGCGCTGGACTGTAGCGCTTAAAGCTGCAGCGGCGACGTGGCGAGCCAACGTGTTGCAAAGCATGGGCTATCAGATAAAGCCCGTGATTCCATGTGGGACGAAAGTCCAGGTGCTTGTACGGTCATGGCTTCGCAGAAACAAACGAGATTGGAGATTGAATGCTGCTGACGCTGTAGTGCTTTGTCCTGCCACTCATGTGCGCAAGGGGTATGTAGTAGCTGTAGGTAAGAAGCTTTGTATCGTCACGAAACTGAACTTTGGTGAAGAGTCGAAACTCAAAGTATCGTTGGAGAGTGCCATCCGACCTGTCGCTGAGCCTGCAGGCCCCCACGTAGGTTCGGATCACATTAGACGGAGGCTTCGCACCAAGACCCCTAAACCTCCCACGATGCGACACAGGTTTAAACATGTGGTAAAAACCCTAGCTTTCGGCAGGGATCGCTGGCTTGAAGATCAGCAAGCCTTGAGGCTTGCTACCCAGGCCAATTTTGATCTGAACTCGGCAGTGCGGTTCCTTGAAGCTTCGTCGTATGGGCGTTTAGGGACGGGACCGGCTGCTTCGCGTGGTAGGGAAGGGTCTCATTACATCGTTGGAGCGTTTCGGATGGGTGGGGTATTGGGTTTAACACGCCTCACCAAACAGAGAGAGGGTTTTGCGAAGCTGCTGTCTAGGATCATGCGGGAGGTATGCCCGCAAGCCTCGTTCTCCACACTGTGTTTGTCGGTTGATGCGCCAGCGATTCCGCATAAGGACAGCTGCAATGAAGTTCAGTCCCAATCGCACGTCGTCTCGCTCGTCATGCCGAGTCGTGGAGGTAGACTTTGGGTCGCGCTGGGTCCAGGTGATGAGGTATCTGGCAAACTTCAGATATTGGAACACAAGGGCAAACAAATCGCAGGACAGCTGTTGGACGTTAACCCCTCAGTCAGTTTTTCGCCGCATCGGTTGCACGCTACGGAGTCTTGGCCGAAGTCACAACGTCGCATTGTTATCTTGGGGTACACTGTAGGGTGCTTTTCACACATGAACAAATATGATAAGCATGTGCTCCGTGAGTGTGGGTTTCGCCTGCCTGACAGTCCGGCGAAAGGGGGAGAGGAACCCAAACCTTCTGTTTTTTCCGTGTCACCACAGTTTTCAGGCGATTCCAAAAACCGTGTAGGAAAGGAGTGCCTAGAGAAAGAACAAAAATCCCAAAACCCAAATAAAAATAGCATAATCCCAACAACATCCTTTTCGCCTGTACTTTGTCAGCAGCCTGAGTCGGAGGATGCCAAGGTCCGGGATGGGGGGAGCCCAGTGAGTGGCCCCTTGAGCCCGGCAGATGAGGCATACGACGATGAAGGTGCATGGTCGTTTGAGCGTGAGCCGTCGTGTCTTTCGCTTGTCGAAGGCATGAAGTTGCAACTTGAAGTTGGAGAGCCCGAAACTGAGGGCGAGGATCCAGAACATGAGCATGCGCATGATGGAGAAAATGAGCCTAAACCCGCGGGTGAGGGCGAGGACTCCGAGCGTGATGATGCTGATGAGTTCATGAGCGTAGTAAGTTGGCATGAGGACTCAGAGGCAGATGATTGTAACGGGATTTAGGAAAGATTCCGGAGATTGGGGCATGTGTAAGTTCCTTGGGGGATTTGTCAGTAAGACCTCGTGAAAAGTTGAGCGCGTTGGACAGGTGTGAGCAGTATGTTCGTCAACTAGATGAAGCTCAGCTGAGATTGAGCTCTTTCGCCGAAGATCGGTTAGCCGCGTGGATAAGCAGTGAGCCTCGGGATCTAGGTGAGGGAGAGAGTGACAGTGAAGGAGAGGAGATGAAACAGATGAGAGAGCTTTGGGAGAGGATCGGAAACATTCAACATGAGCTCAAGTCACTGACGCATGAGACATTGGGTGAAATCCGCGAGCGCGTGGGCGTAGAGGAAGCTCCGTCTGAAGGGGAAGTTTTTCAAACACGAGTAATCCCTTCCCCCATTTACTAAAGAGATCCCTAATTATAAAAACACTTTTCCCCCGATCCACCCGGAAGTAGCACCGCCCTTTAAACCCTAATTTGAATTAGGGGGAAGGTTTAGGGTCTATAGATTGAGGGTTTAGGGGGAAGAATTATAATTGCATGACTCAGCAACTGCTCAATTGAGCCGCATGAAAAGCTTTATTAGCCAAGCCTTTATTGAAGCCTATTTTTTTAATGCGTATTTACGGATTTAGTGTGTATTTGCACGGATTTGTGTATTTGCACGGATTTAGTGTGTATTTGCACGGATTCAGTGTGTATTTGCACGGATTTAGTATGTATTTGCACGGATTCACGGATTTAGATGTATTTGCACGGATTCCGTGTGTATTTGCACGGATTTGGTGCGTATTTGCACTCACGTCCTGTGTAGTTGCACGAATTTAGTGTGTATTTGCATGTATTTATACGCATTTAGCGTGTGTTTGCACGGATCGTGAGTATTTGCACGCAGTATTTGGTGTCTAATTACAGGGATTTAGTGTGTGTATTTGCACAGATTCCGTGTGTATTTGCACGCATTTACTGTGTACCTGGTGTGTAGTTAGAGGGATTTAGTGTGTGTCTTTACACGGATTTAGTGTGTGTTTGCATGGATTCGGCGTGTATTTGCACGGATTTAGTGTGTGTTTGCATGGATTTGGTGTGTATTTGCACGCATTTCGTGTGTATTTGCACGAATTTCGTATGTCTTTGCACGGATTTAGTGTGCATTTGCACGGTTTTAGTGTGCATTTGCACGGATTTGGTGTGATTTGCAGCCCTTATAATAGCGTTTCTTAAGTCTCCAGAGAGCCCAGAGCTTCAAGTCACCCCAAAATCTCGATTCCGGGTGGGGAAAGGGCCCAAATGACACCCCCGGGGATTGAGCCCACGACCTTCCCGAGGAGGGCTTTGGAGGCAGACGTTTACCCATTAGGCCATGGCCAGATGGTTTTGGGGGCGGGCGGCTGCCTCCTTAGGGGGTTTGGCCACGGTCGCAGGCCCAATTCTGGCGGTGTCCCCGTGGGCCCTTTCCCCATCCAGAATCGAAATTTGAATTGACCAAAAACCGCCAAGAGCACAACCAAACCCGCCGAAAACCGCGCAAACCCACCAAAACCCACCCATTCCCACTTTCCCATGCCCCTTTGCCCAAATGCTAATTATTGGTGCTGATGCTGTGGATGTTCTACTCCTGTTAGTGACAATACCACTACTACTCCTGCTCCTGCTGCCGCTGCGATTGCTGCTACTGCTGCGACTGCTACCACTACTACTACTGCTATTTCTCCGACTACTACTACTACTACTACTACTACTACTACTGCTGCTGCTGCTGCTGCTGCTACTAGTACTACTACTGATCCTGCTGCTACTACTACTACTTGTACTATTCCTTGTACTACGATGACGACGACTACTTCTACCACCACCACCACCACCACCACCAATTACCACTGCCACTAATTACCACTGCTGCTCCTGCTGCTGCTGCTGCTGCTATTCTTGTTATCACTACAACAACAACAACCACTCCTCCTATTACGACGACAACTGCTAACTGCTACCCCTATTGCACGGTTTTAGTGTGCATTTGCACGGATTTGGTGTGATTTGCAGCCCTTATAATAGCGTTTCTTAAGTCTCCAGAGAGCCCAGAGCTTCAGGCCACCCCAAAATCTCGATTCCGTGTGGGGAAAGGGCCCAAATGACACCTTCGGGGATTGAGCCCACGACCTTCCCGAGGAGGGCTTTGGAGGCAGACGTTTACCCATTAGGCCATGGCCAGATGGTTCTGGGGGCGGGCGGCTGCCTCACTAGGGAAATTGGGCACGGTCGCAGGCCCAATTCTGGCGGTGTCCCCGTGGGCCCTTTCCCCATCCAGAATCGAAATTTGAAATGACCAAAACCAAACCCGCCGAAAACCCGCGCAAACCCACCAAAACCCACCCATTCCCACTTTCCCATGCCCCTTTGCCCAAATGCTATTGGTGCTGATGCTGCGGATGTTCTACTCCTGCTATTGACAATACCACTACTACTCCAGCTCCTGCTGCCGCTGCGATTGCTGCTAATTACTGCTGCGACTGCTACCACTACTACTACTACTACTACTACTACTACTACTACTACTACTACTACTACTGAGCCATTGCAGCCATGTCTCATCTTCCATCCGGTCAATGCACGCTCGCTCATTGTTGTGGGAGTGGTAGCAGTTCGTAGTTGTCGTCGTAATAGGAGGAGTAGATTTAGTGAGAAGTAACAGTAATTAGTCGTAGTCATCGCAGTGGTAGTAGTAGTAGTAGTAGTAGTAGTGTTGTTGTTGTAGTGACAACAAGAACAGCAGCAGCAGCAGTGGTAATTAGTGGCAGTGGTAATTGGTGGTAGTGGTGGTGGTAGAAGTAGTCGTTGTCATCGTAGTACAAGGAATAGTACAAGTAGTAGTAGTAGTAGCAGCAGGATCAGTAGTAGTAGTACTAGTAGCAGCAGCAGCAGCAGTAGTAGTAGTCCTCCAAACCTTCGACATCGACATCATCATTATCATTATAAGCATCCTCATCCTCATCCTCCTCCTCATCATCCTCCTCATCATCATATTAAGCAAAGTACTGCCGTCAGACTGTCGGAACAACAATTCATGATGAAACTCAGATACGAATCTTACTAGCATGGAAAAGAACGTTTCCCAATCATAGCCGTCACATCACCAGCACGTGGATGGGCACGATGCTTCCAAAGGATTACAATTGCATGACTCAGCAACTGCTCAATTAAGCCGCATTCAAAGCTTTATTAGCTAAGCCTTTGTTGAAGCCTTCTTTTTTAATGCGTGTTTACAGATTTAGTGTGTATTTGCACGGATTCCGTGTGTATTTGCACGGATTTAGTGTGTATTTGCATGGATTTCGTGTGTATTAGCACGAACTTGGTGTGCATGTGCACGAATTTCGTATGTCTTTGCACGGATTTAGTGTGCATTTGCACGGTTTTAGTGTGCATTTGCACGGATTTGGTGCGATTTGCAGCCCTTATAATAGCGTTTCTTAAGTCTCCAGAGAGCCCAGAGCTTCAGGTCACCCCAAAATCTCGATTCCGGGTGGGGAAAGGGCCCAAGTGACACCCCCGGGGATTGAGCCCACGACCTTCCCCAGGAGGGCTTTGGAGGCAGACGTTTACCCATTAGGCCATGGCCAGATGGTTTTGGGGGCGGGCGGCTGCCTCCTTAGGGGGTTTGGCCACGGTCGCAGGCCCAATTCTGGCGGTGTCCCCGTGGGCCCTTTCCCCATCCAGAATCGAAATTTGAAATGACCAAAAACCGCCAAGAGCACAACCAAACCCGCCGAAAACCCGCGCAAACCCACCAAAACCCACCCATTCCCACTTTCCCATGCCCCTTTGCCCAAACGCCATTGGCGCCGATGCTGCGGATGTTCTACTCCTGCTATTGACAATACCACTACTACTCCTGCTCCTGCTGCCGCTGCGATTGCTGCTAATTACTGCTGCGACTGCTACCACTACTACTACTACTACTACTACTACTACTACTACTACTACTACTACTACTACTACTGCTATTTCTCCGACTACTACTACTGCTGCTACTATCAACAACAACATCATCATCTTCTTTTCCTGGACCATGATCATCGTCATCATTACCATCACCACCACTACCGCCATCTTCATCATAACAAGCATCACCGTAATCGTCATCATCATTTTCATCGTCATCATTTTCATCATTTAATTACTTGTAGAACCTGTGTTTCTGGCAGTTGAGATAACAACGGGACCCTAATTATGAAAACATTCTCGAGTTTTTATTTAGGGCAAAGGGGGGGGGGGGCCCCCGACCATTTAATATTAGGGGGAAGGGATTAGTGGGTTTAGCGGAGGCCTTGGCCAGACGGGAGGTTTGGGAAGGTCCGGCGCAAGATGAGCTGAACTCGCTTATTCTTGAGAAAGGTGCGTTGGTGAATGTCACTTGGGCGGATGTGCGGAAGTGGCGTGAGCGTGGAGTTCGCGTCACCATACTGCCATCGAAGCTTGTTTTTTCCATTAAAGCACCTAATGCCAGGCACAAGGTGAGAGTAGTGGCATGCGGAAACATGGGGCCGCCGAGAGATGAGAGCAAGCATGAGTACAAAGAGTCCGTGTTCACCTCGTCACTGGACATAACACATTTGCGGTCAGCATTGGCTTTCTCTGCCAAAAGAGGTCAGGAAGTAGCCACGGTAGACGTCAGAACAGCCTTTCTCAACGCTGACTTGCTTCCTCGATCTAGACAGCTTGCAGAAAAGCTAGCCGAGAGCGGAGAGAGCTGTGAAGGACAAGGTGACATCCGGGATTCGGTTCAGGAGTTGGTAGTCCTAACGCCCCCACGGTCTCTCGTACAACGGGGTTTAGTTCGACCTTCCACCCTGTGGAGGGTGGATAAGGCGATGTATGGGCTAGATACGAGCCCCAGGGACTGGGGTCTTCATCGAAACTCGGTTTTGAGGGACTTGCGGATCGTCGTTGGTGACAGGGAATTACGACTTTGGCAGTCGTTTGCTGATGAGAACTTGTGGTTGATTTCGGAAACGGAGCCGATTCAGGATTGGTGTGGACCTCAGGACTGGACGCCTTTAGGACTTCCGGCGAAGATCCTCGGATGGGTAGGCGTGTACATCGATGACATGATTATTGGAGGTGAAAAAGCGGTTGTTCAAGGGGTTCTGGACGCAGTGACGGCTCGGTGGAAATGCGGGACACCCGAATGGGTAGGTCATGAGTCGTCTCGGCCTTTGAGGTTTCTCGGCTTAGATCTTCATTGGGGTGAGGGCCGGAACCTTCATATTACGCAAACCGCTTACATCAAAGAGCTCGGAGCCAGATACCAGGAGCAACTTAGCAGGGTCAAGGCCAGCAACTGTCCGATGGCCCCGGGGACCGGTGAAATCGATGAAGAACCGGAGAAAGAAATCAGCGACATACGCAAGGGGCAAAAGATCTTAGGCGAACTTTTATGGACAGCGGTTCGTAGTAGACCCGACATATCGTTTGCGGTGTCGAAGCTATCTCAATGGATCACGAAGGCACCCCGAAAGGTGTACGACCTAGCACTGCAGACATTGGCCTACTTGTGTGATGTGCCCGACGTGGGCTTGGTGTATGTATGAAGCTGGCGAGCCTGAGAAGCCACATCCATGGCAACGGACTGCAAGCTCAAGAGGGCTCATTGAAGTCTTCACTGATAGCAGTTTCGCGCCGGAAGCCTCAAGGTCACACGAGTGTTGTATCATGCAGTTTGAGGGTTGTACAGTAGGTTGGCATGTGGCTAGACAACCTTACATGACTGCTAGCTCTTGTGAATCAGAGTTGCTCGCAACCTGCACGGGTTGCCATTATGGTCAAGCACACGCTTGTATGATCAGTGAGCTGCTGCAGGAGCGACCTCGGGTACAGGTCTTTAACGACAACATGGCGGCAATTGCAGGGTTCACTGGACAGTCCACGCAGTGGAGAACCCGTTCGCTGAGAATCAAAGCTAGGACCTTGAAAGAAAGATGGAGCATGAACTTTTATGAAATCTTCCATGTCGATGGCGTGCACAACGGGGCTGATATAGGCACGAAGCCATTGGCAGCACAGCGACACAGAGCGTGAGAGAAGAGAACATGTCCAGAAAACAGAGCGGTGCGAAAACTCCCAGTACACAAGAACTGAAGTGTCTTCAAGTGGTCTTGTTAGCATGTTGCTTGTGCGGAGCGCGGGGACAAGGGACGCAGAAACCGCAGGACGGGGCCATAGATTGGGGCGTCTTCAGTGTGATTGTCATTGGCGTGGTAGTCGCTTGGGAACTGTTTAAATGGGTTGGTAAAGCATGTTTCCGTAGCATAACATGTCACGTGTCACATGTACCGCATCAGCTTCATGAGCCTTTTGCTGAGGATGCTGTGTCAGACGAGGAGAGAGAAACCGAGCGGAGGGCTGAGAGAGACGAGAGGCTTAGGCAACGAAGAGTAGGGCAACCAGTGAGACACCCAGAACCAGATCAGGAACCAGCACCAAATCGTACGGCCTTCGGCCAGCCGCGTAGCCCACTAATGACTCAGTATGCTGATGACGCTATCGCGGTGTTGGATCGGGCGGAAGTGGCCTTTGAAGCCAACCAGCGGAGAATGTTAGGTTTGCCTCCGTACCCTCTCGTTGTTATCAATCCAGCCTGGGGGCCAGCTCCCAATCAGCCGACGGTCAGAGAATTGAGACGAGGTCAGGCTTCTTGGGGTGGGATTGCAAGCTCGCTTCATCACCGGCCGCCTGCCACGGAAAGACGAGACAGCTACCAGTTGGATCCAGCCCGTTGGGTCCTGATACGATGGCATGTTCGAAGTCCGGTTGTTTGACCCCACATCAACACGGATTCCGATTGACATCAGATGCTTATCTGGTAGACGGCGAACTCTCATCATCAAGAACACCGATGAGCGGGAGATTGTCGATGACAACTTCCGAGACCAAGCGCAGCGATATCTCCAGAGCGAGTGGGTTGGCCGAACAGAGTTCGAGGTACTGCCCGATCTGTACAGAGCATTCGTGAGGGATCCTGCGGAAGTGGATTGATGATGGCTTTGGCCATGCCAAAGGGGGGAGCGCGGAACAGCTCACAGCCAGGTCGTATCCTCAGCATCATCGTTATTGCATTTGACTGCTTGCCACCTCGGTATTGTTACTGAGTGGCGTGGGAGGTGTGATGGTGCTGTGAACGCGAGTGGCCCAAACCCCTGCACAAGAATGACACGCACAAAACGTATCACCAGAAGACAGAAGTGTACAGAAAGACAGATCTGTAGATGTATAGTTTAATGATCACGTCGTCTTTTGTCGTGCGGTGGTTGAAATAGTGCTCTCCCCCAAACGGGCAATCCTTGGTGTTCATCTGGTGCTACATCTTGTATCTCTGAATCAAGATTCTTCATCTTCCTTATTCCTTGCACCTTCTTCATCAGCGAAATCATTGCTGCTTCCGTGTCAGTTCTCAAAATGACTTTAGAATTCAACAGCATAAGCACTCTGCAGACTTCTTCAACAACGTATGCTGTCGCTTCTTTCGTCGCTACTGGAATGACATGTACGAACTTTGTTGCTTCATCAACCATCACCAGTCCGATTGTCAATGCATCTTTGTTGTCTTTCGTGTTCTCTTCATCTCGGGTTCCAGTGAACTTGAAATCCATTGAAACTAGCGATGCTTCATTCTTCTTCTCTGACACATCGAAATTATCTTCTCTTGACCTTGTTGCTTGACAACTTTCACACCAATCAGCTTTTGGTAGGTGCGTCAATTCGTGCTTCTTTCTCTCTTCGTCAGTTGGCATCTCTGGTCTCTTTTCTCCTTTTGGTTCTCTTGTGAACTCTAGTTCCAGTCCTTTGGAGATTTCAACCAACTCCTTCATCTTGTTTGCTCATACGGCTTGTTTCAACCGTTGCCATATTTGTGCCTTACTTCCAGTCTTTCCTATCTTCAGGAATTCACATGCTGTTCTCAGTTGCTTGAGCGTACTCTCTGAGTTGAGTTCGACTCCTGCCACAATCATCGCTTCTTCCATCTTCTCTCCTAAACTTGGCAGTTGCTCTTCAATTTTCTTCCACTCTTTCATGTCTTCTTCTGCAGGTGGGTCGCTGGGAAACAAGTTCTCCATAGCTTCTGCTGCTTCCTTCTCGACTTGTTCCATTGTCTTCTTTGTATCACTTCCTTCTTTGTGACCCGCCATTTCCACGACTGCTGCTTCCACTTCCTTTTCTTGCTCCTTCTTTTTCTTCTTTGGGACTGTTCTTTCACACTCACCATACTCTTCAAGTCCTAGAGACTTTCTCTCCAAGATCGTGATGATCACCGAGTTCTCTTCAACTGCATCTATCACAATCTCTTCTCGGTCTTCCCACTTTTCAGCGCACTCCACAAACTCCAGTTCGCTCCATACGATGTTCTCACCATCGTACCTCGATACCAAAGTAGTTCTGAACTTGAACGCTTTCACGTCGTCATTTGTGGGATCATATGTTGTGTACTTGTCATAATCGATCCTTGCTGGCCTCCCATCTGACATGAAAAACCATCCTTCATGATACTTCATCTTCTCGAAATCATCTTCCATCTGCTTGATCAATGTGAGCTTTCTCACTTGTGGTTCATCACTTTCAACCTTCACTTGAGCTCTGTAAATCTTGAGGTCTGTCACTGTTGAGTTTCTTGCAAACCTCACAAGTACTCTTGCTGATCCTTTCTTCAAGTAAGCATTGAACTGGTCTAGAGGATCAAGTCCCCATCCGACTTTCCACAACTTGCCTACTGCAAATAGTGGTTGTGTTACATCTCCGAACACAGCTGAATCTCTCACCTTTATCACTCTTCCATCTGTCCTTTGAAATTCGAATGTGATGTTCGCTCTTGTCTCAGTGGTTCTTATCCTGTTGCCTTGGGCATCTTGAATAACCATTCTCAAAGCTGGGAACTCAACTGTTCCTAAGTCTTCACTGTAGTAGCATAGCGGAAGTACATGACAATCCGCGCCACTATCTAGCACGACTTCAACGAGTTCTGAGTAGCTTGAGCTAACGGCTCTTACTCGATGCACTTCTGGCTCTTCATCTTGAACGCTTCCGAAAAGCCTTTCTCGCTCTCTTGCACTCTTGGCATTCTTCTTGTCAACTTGCAGATCTTCATACCACTTGTGAAGTTCATCCCTTTCATAATCTTCTTCATCACTTTCGTCAGCCATGCTTGACCATAGCACAACTGTGTTGGCTTTTACTGCTCGTGCAGCATAATCCATCACCATCTCTTCAAACGTTCCTACAAGATCAATGTAGTCATCATCTTCTTCGAACACTTCTTCAATCACTGGCATAGGCGTTGTCACCAACCTACGCACTTGTTCGTTTCCTTTGGCTCCTTGTGGTGGCCTTGCTTGTGCTTGTGTAGAAGAACTAGGTTGCTCTTCATACCATTCTTCCTCACCTGTCTCTCTTGGACATTCCGAACTTTTCCTTTTCCTCCTTTT
The DNA here is from genome assembly GCA_905221615.1 of Symbiodinium sp. CCMP2592. NCBI lineage: Eukaryota > Dinophyceae > Suessiales > Symbiodiniaceae > Symbiodinium > Symbiodinium sp. CCMP2592. The sequence continues at coordinate 149,162 of CAJNDT010002113.1, forward strand.
CCTTTTCCCTTTGGTGCCGACCAACACTCCGAAGAGTAATGTCCGGTCTTACCACAATTGAAACATACAGGTCCATTCTGTCCACCTTTGCCTTTTCCTTTGTCACTCTCGTAGCCTTTTCCTTCGGCCTGCCTTATGCTCTTTCCCAGATGTGCTTCCTTTTCCTTTCCTTGAAGCGGCGAAGAGTCCGCGGCCCGTGGGCCTCGTCCGGCGTGCAACTAATTACCGTGGGTTTCCCACGATCTTCCACCCCGTTTGGGGTGGGCATCGCCCTCAGGCGGAAAAAGGAGCTACGCCCTACGGGAGAGCGAGCTCTTCCCGGATGTGCTAAGGAGTGCAAGCACGTCCTGGGGAGTGTAACACGTCCCCGCCCTGAACTACGGCTCTACGGCAAAACTGACAGGGCTGCACATCGAGGAGTGCGAACACGTCCTCTTGCAGGGGTCAGGAGTGTGAACACGTCCTGAGAGGGAGATTGCCTCACCTCATACCTCAGCCCTCCTTCTTGAAAGATTCGAGGTATTCCGAGACTGCAATCACATGGGATGCAGTCATGAGGTGCCCCTGCATGTGTTCCGGGGTGGGCACCCGGACTCGGCATGCTATACACCAGAGCATGTCCGTGGTCACCACGGGAGGCGCGCTGTCCTGCCTCAGTGTGACCCCTTCGGCCGTGTTGGCGTACAACTTGGCTGTACCGGCCGGCACCCTTAGGCAAGGGGTTCATGGAGCGGCAGGGGTTCCGACTCCCTCGTGAGCCGGAGTGCTCCTAGGCTGAACCCGGTGCGCATATGCAGCCTTTCCAAGACATCCGCTGCTGTCGAATGTCCTGGCACCGGAAGGCGGATGACCTGCAGGTTGCTGCCGGAGCGGCATTCCGTGTCGATCCGGTAGATCCATTCCGTTGGAGGGAACGGATTGGGTGGGCCGGCTGCGGTGTTGGCTGCAGCGGCTGAGTCTGTGGCATCCTGAGCTGGGCCCTCGGATGGCCGCTCAGCTGGATGCCCTCGTGGTGATGTGCCCTGCCTCCGTGGAGGGGTTGTTGCGAGGGGAGGTTCGAACTCAGCCGTGCAGTCCTCGGCTGGAGTGCATCGGCTGAGCCTTCGCCCCTTGTCGGGTCGGTGCATCCCCTGGGCCACTAGTGGCCGACGGCTCCGGTTGGGGTGGTTCCGCCGGGGATGTCGAAACATCCTCGTCGCCCATCCCCATCCAAGAGCCCTGCCTCCATGGCGACCTGCGGGCTCCACCGAACCAGAGATTGGAGCCTCGGTGACAGGGGTGTGCCTGGGACCAGGTTGGTCTTGCTCCCTGTGGTCTTGCGAGCTGTGCGGCGCTTTCAAGGGGTCACCGTTACCGCTGGCACTTCTGCCTCCGACTCCGTGCCGTCGGAGCTCTTCGAGGAGAGTGTCTCGTCCTCCTCCTCCTCTTTGTGTCCCCCTCCTCCGGCTCACCTACAGGGTCGACGGGCTCTGCCATTGCATTGCCCTTGCCGGGCACTTCTTGAAAGTGGGTCTTGTGGCCTCGGCTCCTCAGGGAGCCCTGGGCCGGCTTGGCCCGTCTCCCTCCGAAACTGTGGAGGGGGTGGGGGAACTCTCCCACCAGCGGTGAAGGCCGCGGGCGGCTCGCGGAGTCAGCCTTTCGCCGAAAGGTTTCTTGCCCATGAAGACCTGCTGACCCTGCCGCAGTTCGGGTTAGCGGCCTTTCGTGACCTGTGACCTGATAAAGGCCTTGCTCACTGCTGAGCACTATTGGGGACACCCACTGTCCTGGGGGGTGCCTTCCCCAGCCCTGGGCCTGGTCATGAGGGGCTCGGCTTCACTCTTGCCCTTGCCAGCGCCTGCTCCTCCTTTCCCTTTTCCTCGGCCTCCTCCTCGGGCCATCCGTGGCCCTTGCCTTTGCCAGCTCCCGGCTGGCTCTTAGCGCTGGGAGGTCCCATCCCGCGCTCGGAAAAACCTATGCAGGCCGCTGGTCTCAGGACCAGCTGCGGCAGCTACACTACCACTACCTGAGGCTCTTCCGGGCTTAGGGGAGTGAAGGGGCTGAGGGGAAGTCCTGGGCAGAGTTTCCTGTGGGCTTGCTTGGGCTTCGGGAGGGGACGTGCTTTGGGTGTGTCCCAGTTTCGAGCTTCGAGCCTGAAACAGCTGCCGGAGCTTAGGTTGGGCTTCGGGCTTCGCTTGGGGCTTCGGCTTAACCCTTTTCCTGTCAATTGCGGGGCTCGGTTTGGGGTTGGGAGCCACCGTGGGGGTAGCCGCTGGGAGTGATGAGCTAAGCATACTCGCGGCAATCTGCCCCTTTTTAGGCGGGTAGGCTCGCACTGATTAAAAAGGGTCATCGTGAGCTTCGAGTGCCCCGGCCTAATTTACTAAGTTGCGCTCCGCACTTTTTGCACATCCACCTGTCGCCGAGGTTGTGCATGTCATGTGACCTGTGCACTTCCAGCTCCGCTGGAATCGGGGTCTCCCTGTGCCTACATTGGTGGGCGGCTATGCGGTTAAAACGCCACAGGGCCATGAGCTGCTTTATGTACAGCCCGCACACCGAGCATGCCGCGGAGGCGATGGTTGTGGGGTGGGCCTCCCACGTGTGCCCGCCGGTGCCCTCTCTGATGAGGGCCTCAATCCTTTGGCGTTTGTTCTCCCCTCCGTCTGCTGCCGGCCTGTGCCGACGGTGAGGGGGCCGTGACTCGGTGGCCGCAGGCTCGTGCGCCACCTTGGGGGTATGCTTCTTCCCCTTCCTGCGTTTTGCCTTCCCTTCCGAGGTAAGGTCCCACGGCGGTTGCTCTTGGGAGACCAGCAACACGGATGCCCTGTGCTACAGGAAGAGCGTCACCTCGCGAACGAGGTCATCGATCTCGTCCGGGCACCACCGTCCCGCTTGGGCCGTGGCCCGGGCCGCCGCTTTCCCGCAGAGGTGGTCGGCCGCGTCATTTACCTGCTTCCTCCAGAGAGAGGCCTCCCCGAAGACAGCACGGAATTCGTCCTCGGTCACGTGTGCTGCCGCAGCATCCCGAAACAGTCGGTGGTGATGTCTGCGACCCCCAGGGCGCGGGCACAGACGCGCGCGATCGCGGCAGAGGTGGTCGGCCGCGTCATTTACCTGCTTCCTCCAGAGAGAGGCCTCCCCGAATTCAGCACGGAATTCGTCCGGCATCAATTTCCCGAAGGACCCCCCAAGGCCCCTGAAGGCCCCTGCAATCCAAGACCCTTCCAGGGCAAGGCCCCTTGCAGTCATGAGGTGCTCGAGACTGTATAGGACTGTGGGTTCAGATATGCAGCATACTTTAGATCCACTGTTTCGGGTTCACGGTTCAAGGTTCAGGGGTTTAAGAGCTTCTGGGTTGCAGGTTTAGGATTATATGCAGGATTGTACTTAGGGGCACGGGGTGCGTGGTTTCGAACAGCTGAAGCCTCCGAAGATCTCTTCCAAACCCAACGTAACTTTGAATAACACCCGAAAGCACAGAACCCTTACAATTCACAATGCCGGGCAAGTTGAGACCTGCAAAACCCTTGGAATCCCTAGGTTCGAAACCCTTACGTAAACCCTATATAAACCCCTACTCTGCTGCTCATGTGTTTTGCACGATGGCGCTCGACAGCATCCTTGCTTCATCACAGCTGGGGCCCCAGTTTTCGAGCCAGCTTTATAAGCCGAAGACGGAGAACGCAGAGATATCGTTGGATAGTGCGTAGACTTACTGCACTGCGATGAGTTGTCCTTAGCTCTATGATGGGGCATATTGCAAATCTGAAATAAAAGAACAGGAACCCATAGAACGATGCATGCCGCATTTTGCCAAGCAGCCTTGCCATTCGGCCGATAATCCCGACCCAGCTTTCAGCTGCGAGTAAATTGTAGCTGTTCATATTCACAAGTGTGTCCTTGGATTGCAAAAGGGCATGCCAAAGGTGATGATGCTTCGGCAAAATCGTCCATGAGCTTCGGTTTGGGGTTTTGCCTCTTCTAACTTGAGCGCTGAGAGCACGAAGCCGGGCATATGTTTGAAGGTGGCGAATGCCGACATTGTACAAATCATCAGCTTGTTCTTGCGTCATGACCAGGGGCGCCTCATCCATCTTCTTCAACATCGAAGCATATGCGTGCGTGCACAGAGCCACAAGCTTCTCGACGTCCGATGCACCAGCCCGTTCGGATCGTTCGACACATCGGCTTGCAAGCCAAAACGAAATTACTTTCCCTGATACAGCCTTCGACGCCAAACAAGGATGGCTGGCACGATTCTTTCTGTTCAAGCGTGAATAAGTAAAGCGAGGTTGGTTCACCCTGAGCCCAGATCTTTTCACCCACGCCTTGAACTCCACATAAGCAACTCGAAGCGCTGCATTCAGATTGTCGTTGTAGAAGCCACGAGGCGGGAAAGTGCCATTCGGGCTGAACTCACCCGATTCACACAGAAAGATGAGGGCCGACCCATTCAGGGTCTTCCCTGTCCCAAGGAGTTGTGAATGTGCCACATCATGAAGGAAGCGCTCTAAGCGCACGCCATAAATCATAGGTGCAGGCCACTCATGGAGCGCCCTTTCCGCGCAGAAGTTCTCATGACTCACATGAACAAACTGGTTTGCTGCGGTGAAGCATGCAATGGTTTTGCAAGGGTCGGGATCATTCTTCACTGCATTGCAAAGACTGCAGCACCCATTCTTTGCGTAGTTGTGTAGGCCGTAACGACTCAGCAGCCATTTCAAATCACCTTGCACGCCAGTGAAGACAAAACGGAGACCACGGGAACACCAAGGGTTTTTCTTTGGGTCTGCATCGCACATATCATGGAAGCGTGGTAGCAGGGCCTCCATCAAATCTTCGTAGGTGTGTTCACATGCACAATATTCCGAAAAAACCGTGCACAGCATATAATGAAGAAAGGCTTCGTGGCCACGTCCAAAATCACTGCACCAGCCGATAGCACTGATTGCCCCAGGGTCCGAATTCCTGCACACAGCTAGGGATGCTTAAATGCATGTTCCATAAACTTTGGCGGGGTCTATAACTAGAACGGATTAAGGAACTATGCATATAATACAAGTTTGATTATGCATGCAACCCAAGGAATCCTGTAAGCCTGCACATCATCTCCATAAAGAGAAAGTGGCATAAGGCCAGCGTGCTCAGACTGTTGGATGTGGGGAGGATACCATGGGCAGTTGCGCTTCGCATTGTCCCAGAACAGCTTTGCACCTTCGGGACCTGCAGGCCCCAAAAAAATATTCTCGAATACATCGGGGCTGTACTGCCAGATCGCCCTGGCAATCGTATCCGGAAACAGAACCTGAATGCTGCAGCATTGTGATGGCTTTATTATAATTAAGTCTCCTAAGAGGGTCTTGGGCTGGGGGAGGGCTTCGGCTTTGGGGGCTTTGCAGGGTTTGGGATCTCAATTCGTTATATAAACCCAGAAGCTTCTAGTTCCACAGATATGATGGCATTGTCCCGAGGATCCCACATCCTTACTGTCCTTACTTTGCACTTGTCGATGCTGCAGCCCAGGGAGCGCCCATACATGCGTATAGCTGTCTGAAGATCTCGCTCTGCATTTTGAGCATGCTTCCCGCTAGCACCAAGCCTTGCCATTTTCGAAATAAGATCCTTCTTAGGAGCTTTTCCACCATGGCCAGAACACCAGGACACAGCCCCTTCAGCCAACTCCTGTACCTGCAGGGTGATCTAGCTTGCAACAGTCCATACAAGGTTTGCGCATGGAACATCTACAAAATAATTAATGTTGTACCATGCACACAGAGAGGCTCCGGAGGCACTGCATTTGCCAGTGGCATACTTCATGAGCAGTGTTTCGCTGAGTTGTTCATCCTCCTAGCAGCACACGGCTGTTTCCTATATGTATGCACACACTGACAAACATAGAGGCAATTAAGTGGCAAAGGAACGGTCCTCGTCACAACGTTTCCGCTTTGAACTCGACGGGGCAGCTGGTGCGAAATCAACCTGCTGAGGTGTGCCCTGCGCTGCCGAAGCTTCAGCTGTCGCCGCCAGGCCCTCGGTGTGCAAAGCAGCTCGTTGGCCAAGAGCTCCTGCAGTAAGGTGTAGCGTATTTGTGGTTATAAAGTTTAGCTAAGCATGAACATCACTTGCTTTTCTCGATCTCATGATCCCCATGCGCTGCTTCTTCGCTATGCACATAATTGGCGCAGAGGCCGGACACACGCTCCAGCAGCCATCGGCCGGACCCACAGAATGTATTTCTCAAGGGCTCGCGCTTAAAGGGTGCAAGGTCTAATGATGTTTAGATGCATGCATGCTACTAAAGACATAGCGTAGCTAGATCAGCAGCTACACTTTCGGCTTCGGGGTCTTCTCAAGTCTACGCTGGGCTTGTATGTACATGGCTTATATCGACTGCTTCAGGAAGTTTCCTTTCATAAAGGTTTGTCATGGATTCTTCGCTTGCATGATACCCAAAATGGTAAATTATATATGCACAAACATACAGTGTGAAAGCGGGCTTTCAGTCCATGAGACATGCGTGAGACCGGATAAAGCTGCTAGAGATGTTAAGTGTGTGGCTGCGCACAGACACCCAACAGGCTTTCATTGAAATCCTGCATCAAGATTGCATCATGCGTGCCTGGCCTGCACTCCGGACTTTAGGGTTTATAGGGTTTAGGGTTATATAATATAAACCCTATATAACTCCAAAAAGGGTCATGGGATCTCTGGGGGAGGGTTTGGGCTTTGCAATATAAGGTTTGGGATCTTATATATAAGGGTTTATAAGGGTTTAGGGTTTATAGGGGGGTATAACTAGCCTCGGTATTTCAATGGAATACTCCCCCGAGTCTAGGTGCTATAGGTCCCGGAATGTTCTATGGGCAGTCACACATGAAGCGAACCCCACGAAAATGCTCAGTCTGCATCTTCGAACTCCTCGCCATCGATATCCTGCGCTGGGCAATGAGAGGCAGGGAGTGCTATCTTATGTGGCAGAAGTTGCTCCATGCACGCTTTCTGAAATTATGGCCTCCTCTGCATCGTTTGCGGCTTGCTTGGCCTTCTTGGGTTTGCTCGCCTTCACGACATTTTCGGCGGATTTCTTGTCCACCATAAACCACTCCATCCTCTGCGTACCCAGCTTCAAGACCGCGTTGATCTGCCTTGCATCCGCATCCTCCTCATGCATATGTGTATATATTGTATGCATGCAAGAAGCATGAACGAGGGATGGAAGCATGCAAACAGGGACACAAAGCATTCACTGTCCAGGGTGGCAGCATGCCGCAGCTGCGCCAGGCTCGCTTCCATCTCATCTGCATGGTTTTGCATCATCTGACCTCATGCATGTTTGAAGTGGCTTTGCAATTATATACAGAAGCGGGAGTTATCTAGCTGGGGCACGCAGCTTGTCTTGATGACGAACGTGGCATAGCTTCACAGTCAGAACCTTGGCGTCGCCCGAAGCTTTGGAAATTTTCGATGTGAGCCACGTGATGGCGTCCTTGTCATCCTCCGGCATAACGTCCCTTAGTAGAGGTTTATGGGTGTCATGCAGTTCACTTTGCTCTTCTTATTTCGTTTCACCGGATAGTATAAACCTGGGTTTATGGATATAGACATGTCGCGAACCTTCATAAGGAAACCCACAACCCCTACAAACCCTATATAAGTATAAACCCTATATATAAACCCCCTCTGATAAAGCCCAGAACCCTCTCAAGAACCCGAATCAAAATCTAGGCTTTGCTTCAGATAGGGTTATACAAACACGATCGATCGAGTATCCATCAAAACAGATCAAGCTAGCTACATACGGGTCGAAGCCAAACCCTAAACCCAAACCGTATAAACAAAAAGGGAGATCTCTTGCAGGTGGAGTTCGGTTTCTTCGCCTTCTTGGGCTTGGGGAAGGGAGGCAGAGCGGTGTTCGAAGGATTGGGATTCCCTCTTCCGTGGCCTGCTCCGCCCTGGTTCTTCCCTTCCCCTTCCCCTTCCCGTTCCCTTGATTGATGACCAACGTGCTTCCGTTCGGCAGAACTTCAGAGGATGCCACAGCATCGGTAGATGAAGATGCACCGCCAGCACTGAGCATGTTGCTGTGCATACCAGCGATCGCGCTCATGGCCTTGCACAGGCAACTACGCCAATATCAACGTGGCTGGCCGCGGGACACTCGATCGGGTTTAAGGGTTATATATATAGGGTTGATAGAATTTTAGGGCCAAGTTTATCATGAAGAGTCCGCTGACGACGGCACCGGCAGAGATCGTGACTTTGTGGAACAAAGCCGTGAGCTGCAACAGCCGCACAATCAAGACTGCATTGTTCCAGAAGTATCTGGAGCGCGGAAAGGATTGGGCAAGGCAACTCCACACAGCATGTGAATGTCTCTGTGTATGTCTCTGTGTGCATGCACATATTCATGGAAGCTTCAAGACCGCTTAGACTATGAGTGTCTGCATGCAGGGTGACCGTCTCCCACCTGAGAAGTCGCACGGATCGAGCCCGCGAGCGCAACCAGTATGGTGTGCACCTCAGGTCCAGCAAAGTATATACACTCGTAATGATTGCAATCGAAACTGACAGGATGGAGAACCCGTGCCCAGCTCATGATTATGTACAACCACAACGCCGAGCTTGTGAATGCCATAATCGAAGGGAAGCAGCGGGCTGGCTTGGTTCGTGCACACCCCGACTTGCCGGACGACGAAAGTGCAAAATTGTATTACGTGCCATGGACTTTGGGTGTGAGCTTGTTTATATGCATGCATGCATGCAAGGGAACCCCTGAAACAGCATAGCCCAGGTCCTCCTGGACATATCCAGCACCACTGACAACATCACGGAAGATCGCATGGAGATTGCAATGCAAGCCGAAGTGGAGCACGGCTCCGAGGCTGGAAGACCTAACACTAAACCATCATGCATGCATGTAAAAAAACCCTATAAACCCTATTACAAAACCCTAAACCTGTCCGAGGCTGGAAGATCCAATACAAAGAATCCTACATAAGGTAAACACTTCGTAGAATAGAATTTTGAATGCACACACGAACCGCGTGTAGGCCTAGGCACGGTCTGTATCCTACTTGTCGTGTATCATGGGGAACTAGTAAAGTTTAACCTTTTTGGTGCCATATAGGGACTTATGCTACATGTATATACCCAAAAAGGTTATAAAGGCTACCTACTGGACTACTATATAGTATGATATGCATGCTATGTAATAGCAATCCGATATCCCACCCCACACAAAGCCCAAGCCCTCCCCATGAGTAGAGCCAAGCAACCGCTTGAACTCAGCAAAATGAGCTTGGCGGTCTTCATAAGAAGTCGGCATGATACCCTGCAGGGATGGATGGAAATGCTCACGAAACATTCTTTGTCCAAACGGGTTGCATGCACGACTTATATGCAATCAAAGCACCGGGCCAGCAGCAACACCAATGGACTCCACATCTTGACGAAGTGCTGACACTGCAGCATTCTGCTCATCAGACCTTCTTGCGCTGGCCTTTGCATTCCTAGCAGGTGCCGCTGCACCAGCCTTGCAAGCAGTGGGAGTAGCAGCTTTAGCAGGGCTGCGCTCAGCTGCTGTAACAGCTGGGGCTGGGGCAGGAAGGCCTTCCGAGGGAGAGGTCTTAGGCACTGCCGTGACAGGAGTAAGGGTAGTGGGTGGGCCAGCGGCCACGGCAGGCGATGGGAGGCTGCGGACAGGTTCTGGGAGGCACTTGGCAGGAACCGGTTCCGGTGCTGTGAGTGCTACTTGCAACTCGCTGGACATGGGGACAGCAACAAGAGCTTTGCACGCCTCAGGCTCTTTCGGCGGGGCTGCAGTGCAACCCTGACCACACGCTGGCAAAAGCCACCCTGCCTTTGGCACCATTGACATACATCCGGTCCCTGATCTCTGCAGCACGAGTCCATCAGCTTTTGGAACAGACGACACCGTGAGCAAGCGTGCTCGGCTCGCAAAGTTTGCTGCCGCAGGAGCAGACAGAGTAGAGCACTTTGGGGTCACCGCATCAACCCCAGCAGGGTGCGTTGAAGCCACAGGAGCAGACGGAGTAGAGCACTTTGGGGCCACCGCATCAACCCCAGCAGGGAACATTGCTGCCACGGGAGCAGACAGAGTAGAGCACTTTGGGGCCACCACATCAACCCCAGCAGGCAACGTTGCTGCCACGGGAGCAGACAGAGTAGAGCACTTTGGGGCCATCGCATCAACCCCAGCGGGGCGCATTGCTGCCACGG
>CAJNDT010002113.1:159482-161982 GCA_905221615.1 Symbiodinium sp. CCMP2592
AAAGCAGATTCCCCACCACATGGCAGGACACACCGAGGTCCAGGACGTGGAGGACGTCAAGCTTCAAAGCCTGAGCATTGACGCCTTGGGCCTGGAAAAGCGGGTGCTCCAGCCTGGCTTCCAGCTGCCTTGGCCTGAGTGTTGTCCTTCTCCAGCCTGCTTCCTGGCGAAAGTCGTTCCAGCAGTTCTCGCCCTCTTGGGTGCAAGCGCACCAAAGGCAAGGGTTGGCTTGGTTCGGCCTGGGGAACTTGAATTCCTGGGAGAAGAACTCCATGTCCCCTGTGATGCAGTAGATCACTCCTGGCCTGAACCGCCTGGAGGTCGTTGGGCACCTTCCTGAGGCCATGGCTTGGAGGGACGCGCAGAGCTTGGTCCAAAGATCTTCCATGAGCTTGGGCGTGATGCACGACTTGGGAATGCAGGCCAGCAACAATTGGCTGCTTGCCTGGACTGCGAAAGCAAAAATTAGAGACACCAAGACCTAAATGGTGATTTTGCGGTCGTACTGCCGAAAGAATACTAGACAAGCCAAGCGTCAATCGAAAGTCGTGACGTTATCGCTCTCATGGAGATCACAAGCAGACTGTCCACCTTGGAGTGGGGAGCTGCGTCGCCGTGCAAAGCGAAAGGGACCAAGGCTTGGGTGTCCTGGAAAACTTGGTCAAAGTAGTCCTGGCTTTGCGACACCCTGGAGTTAGCGCCTTTTTTGCTGTCCCAAAACTTGGCAATGTCCTGGATACCCAGGATGTCATCGTCCATGCCATCCAGGCTTAGCATCCAGTTGTGCGGAAGCATGACTGGAAGCTTGCAGTCTACATGGATTTTTTGGCCTGTGGCGCTTTTCCCCCATGCCTTGGTCTGCACGACCGTTGGGTCTGGAGCAGCCATGGCCTTGAAGACCCTGGAAAGCAGCTGGTGGTGCGTGTGGTTCGGGTTAACACCATGCGAACCCAAGCTGGCAAGTCCCACAAGGTCGGCCTGGGAGCAGCCTGACTTGACAGCTGCCTGGGACAGCTCCTGGACGACCTTGGCGCTCATGTCTCCCAAACACCACAGCCTTAAAAGGGCCACCGCAAGTGGAGATTCTGGCTTTATCTCGCGACAGGAGGAAGAGGAAGCTTGGTCCTCCGTCTTCCTTTTCCTCCCTGACATGGCGTCGCCTGGACATCTAAACCTAAACCTGGCTTGGTCCTCGAAGCTTCAAAGCGGGGAATTTGCAACTTGAACACGAGAACAAAGGCAGTTTGCAGCAGTCCCTGGCAGCTAAACGCTTCTTTTTGGCGCTTGAAACTCCAGCTTTAGGTTTCAGTAGGCTCTCTCCCTTGAACTGCCTTTGCTCTTGGAGCCTAAGAGGCTGGAGGGTTCAAAACATCCAGACTGCGTGGCCTGGACTTAAGGCCGTTCACAGCTTGGAAAACCCTGCCTGCCTGGACTTCATGCAAACTATAAGCTAAAATCTCATCAGGAATAGCTGCCGGGTCAAGACTCAAGACTTCTAGCTTTTGCTGGACTCTGCAGGGCCGTGGTACCAAAGACTGTTGCGTGTTACACGTTGCTTGAGCTTGGGCCTCTATGCAGCCATCCTGAAAAAAAAACTGCTCAGGCGTCCTTAAGGGCCTTAGTGAGTTCCACCTTAAGCTTCTTGTAAGCTTGGAGGGTGGTCACCGCGTCAAGCAAAACGGGCTTCATGTCCTCCATCTTGCAAGCCTTCTTGCCAGCCAGGGTCGTGCGGATCCGCTCCAAAGCCTGCAGCTGCTTGGTGAGGGACTTCAAGAAGGTGGCCTTGTCTTCCAAGCCGCTGCCTTGGATCTGGAGCTTCAAGCCCTGCAAGAGACCGTATTCCTTGCCCAGCTCAGTGACGAAGAGCTTGGCCTGGAAATGGTTGGGCGAACAAACAGCTACAGAAACGGTTCGAGCTAAACTTAATTTGAAAAAACAAGCATGAATCGAGTGGCCTTCTCCTTGAGCTGTTCACTAGTGGTCTCTTGGCTGACTTGGCTGGCTTCCTCCCACTTGTTCGTCTTTGCCTTGGGCTTGGGCTTATTTCCACCCTTGTTGTTGTTCTGCCCACTGCCGCCTGGCAAGCCCACGAAGGCCTTGAGCTGGCTGTCCTCGTCGTCACCTGAGACTTCGCCTAAGTCGAAGTCTTCAACGGCGGGGGCCTTCTTGAGACTGTCGAAGGCGAGGAACTCTTCGAGGGAGGAAGCGTCCGCCTTGGCCTGGGCCCTGGAGCCAGCTCTGCGGGAGGTCGTGGTGTCTTCGGTTTCCTGACAATTGTGAAACTGCATGACTCCACTATCTGTTCTTAAGTTTAAGTGGGAAAAAGATCAAGTATTGAAAAATTATGGCAGCACCAAGCCTTGTGGAGCTTGAACTGAAAGAACCTGGTGTCCTCGGGGTTTTTCCTGTGCTGGATGGTTCCAGCCGCCACTCTCGCCTTCAGCTCTTCCTCGCCGATCTTGTCGCACGTCTCCTTGTAGCTCAACCAGGAAGCTTGGAG
>CAJNDT010002113.1:166982-209003 GCA_905221615.1 Symbiodinium sp. CCMP2592
GTCTCCTGGAGCTTGGCAAGTTCGGCTTCCAAGAACTCGAGGGCAGCGGGATCCTCCGTCTCAGCTTGACCTCCTGCAAGCTGCCGAGATTTCAAAGAAAGCTTACGGGGTTTCAAAAATCGTTTTACATGTGGCTTATACATGACTTTGGATAATTCAAGCCTGGAAGGTCGCCTTCTGCTGTGGTGGCTGGGACTGAGGTCGCCGGGGTGGCGGGCGGAGCGGGCCTGAGATCATGACTCAAACTTAAGGGCTAATTTTGGGTGTTTCCACTGCTACTTGGGGGTGCTTCCGGCTAAAAGGGCTTCCAGCCCCTGACAGCTTCAATAGGGCTTCCAGCCCCTGACAGCTTCAATAGGGCTTCCAGCTCTTGACGGCTTCAATAGGGCTTCCAGCTCTTGACGGCTTCAATAGGGCTTCCAGCCCTTGACGGCTTCAATAGGGCTTCCAGCCCTTGACGGCTTCAATAGGGCTTCCAGCCCTTGACGGCTTCAATAGGGCTTCCAGCCCTTGACGGCTTCAATAGGCTTCCAGCCCTTGACGGCTTGAAGACAGCTAAAGGTTTTGAAGATTAAAAGGTCAAGTAAATTCAGTCAAGCTGCTCCTGGGCAGGTGCTTTCGCCGGCGGCTGCTTTGGAGGTGGCGACGTCTTGCCCTGGAGCTGGAGGCCCTTAGGAGGTGCAGGCAGTGGCTGTGGCCGCCTCCAGGGTGACAAGGGTCGACCCTGCTCATCCTGCCCATTGGAGGTCCAATTAATGTGGACCTCCTGGGATTGCTGGCTCCTGGATGAGCGGGGATCCTGGGGCTCCTGGCTGCTCCTTTTTATGCTCATTTCATCCAACTGTACCTCCAGCCAGTCGTCGATCGACTCGATTGTTCCTGATTGCTCAAATACCCGGTTAATGAACAACCTGATCGACTGGTCCTGGGGCATCTGGGTGTCGAACTTGAGGCTAAGGTGTCGCACCACATCGTTTTGCCAGTGGCCGAAGGTCTCGCCCTGGCCGCAGGGGTTTTCATTAAGTATATAGTTTTAGGGGATGGGGGCTTAGATAGGGACCGCAACAAGGGACACAAACATATAAAAAACAAATATATATATATATATATATATGTACATATTTTTATGTATATTTTTTGATATATATATATATATATATATATATATTATAATGTATGTATAAACTTTTGCTTGTTACTCCAAGGCCGGCCTCGTCCTTGTACTGGCTGTAAAGCGCCCTCCAGTTCTCTCGCCAGGCGCTTGAGTCTGAGTGCTTTCAAACATAGACATCAACGGTTTCGTTAAATCCTTAAAACAAATGCAAAACTTTGTTACATGCGTGCAAGTGTCCGGTGCCGCCTGGCTGACTGTTTCGCTGGGGGCCCTTTCCCATCGCGGGGATGGGTCCTCCTGGGCGCCCTCGAGGCTGCTGGCCGGCCATGGCTTGGACCGGCTTGACTTGGCAGCTCCTTGGCTGCCTGACTAAGTAACTCCTAAAGCTGCTTCTTGAGCTTGGGAGCTGCAGCGGCCGAAGATCGATCTCGCTTGGGAGCATTTGCCGCCGAAAAGGGCTGTCCAGCCCTTGAAACTTTACTTGCAGGCTCATGCAGCTGGAGGGTCGATGTGTTTTTCACTCATGCATACTGGCTTATGCAGTCGAGGCCACCGGGCTTCCAGCCCTGGCTTGGAACACTAAAAGACTTGAAACTAGGACTCCAAAAACTTAGCCTTCTCCTTGAAGGCCTCTGCCAAAGAGCCGCCCTCGGCGAGCTTCTTCTTCATCTTGGCAACCTGAAGCTTGGTCTTATCCCGACCATGCTTCCTGCACACGATCTGGAAAAGCTGCCTAGAACCGTCGACTCTCAATGCGACACTGTCGTGGTAGTGCATGATCTGCAGCTTGCCCCTTTCAGCCTCCGTCAACTCGGGCTTGTCCTTGTCCTTGGGGGCCTGATGATGGAGATTAAACATTCAGGGCTTCACTTAAATACATCTTCCTAGATAGAAATATATGCTTACGAACAACAAAAATTTTTTCTAATGTTAAGATTAGAGGCCGGCTTCTTCTTCGGCTTGTCACTGTCCTTTTTCACAGGCTTAGCGGCTGCAGCTGGCTTCTTCAAAACCTCGCCCTCCCAAGACTTCCTGATTCGAGCCTTGCTGCCTGGCACGGGACTGCCTTCGGCTTCCTGGCTCAAACTCGTCTTGGCGGTCTTGGGAGTGTCTGGAAGCTCCAGATCCCTGGTCCGAATCTTTCGAAGCGGACTGCTCGCAGGGGCTAACGACCGTAGCTTTGGCGGCTTGGTCGCAGGGCTTGGCGTCCCTGTGCTCGGCCGCTTGGTGTTGTGGGTCTCCGCCTGCTGGAGCTTGGCTGGTGAGGCCGACACTTCTGGAAGAAGCAGCGCCCTGAGTTCCTCGAGATCCTTGATCTCGAACTGGGTCGCCTTGCTGCAAGCCTCCTTGAACCTGGTGTCGTTGCACAAGCGGCGAGCATGAGCCATGACGGTCAGCAGCATCTCGGCCGTGTCCCCAGCCCAAGCAGTTTGCTTGCTCAGCGGGGCCTGGTGGATGAGGTCCGGGTAGTCTTTGCTGACCTTGGCCAAGCACTCCTTCAAGTCCTTGTACTTGAAAGCCAAGCCGCTCTCCACCTCCTGGAGTTTCTTGAGCAAAACCGTCGCCTTTGAAAGCCCTTTGGCCTGGACAGCACTCGTCTTGGCTAGGTTGCCGTAGGGGTCGAAGTTGAAGGCGGCCTGGACACCTAGGAGCTTGACGTGTTTCTTGAACACGTCCAGCAAGTGCTCCTGGTCCACCTCCGGCTTGGCGAAGTTGCGTTCGCCGCCGCGGCCAGCAGCTGCGGGGCTGCCCATGGCTCTAAGAACCTGAGGACTTGCCTGGCGGCCTGCAGCACTTAAACCCGACAGACCTGCCTGGAGCTTGAAGCCCAGGACCTGGCTAGGCCTGCCTGAAGCATGCAGCGTACTATGAAAAAAAACTTCAGCTCAGGTCCTCTTCTCGCCAAGACAATTTTGCATGTCAAGCAGGGCTTGATCGATCTCGGCTTGAATTATACCCTGGCAGTAGCCTGCCCTGGATTAGCACTTGAATTAAGCCGCTTCTAACAAACGACCCCTTGAATCTTGGAAACTTGAGGCTTGTCCTGGAGCTCACCTCCCAGCCGCCTGGCACTGGTCAGATCCTCGGACCTGGCGCACGGGCGGCTCAATTTCAAAAAAATGTAGCGTCCACGTGCTCCATGATCCTCGCCCGCAACTCCTGGTCGCTCCAGGACTGGTGTACCTTAAGCCCCACCCGCACTGCTTCCGAAAGTAGTTGAGGCTTCGTCATTCCGCTCAAGGGGCCTGGGTTTGCTTGGAGAGCGATCAATGAAGCATCGTTGAGCAACAAGCGGATGTACCCGTGCTCCTTCATCTTCATGTGCTTCGTCGCCTCCGGCCAGCGCTCGGGGTCGATGTCCATATCATTCTCGATCTTGTACATGAGGTACTCCAAAAAGTTCAGGAAGCCCACTTCCTTGTCGACATCCCTTAGCTCTATATAAGTAAAAAATTAAATACATAGTCTATATACGGCATATGTATAAGTATATATATGTATATATATATATATATGTATATGTATATGTGTTCATGCCAAGAATCTCCAGCTGGTCTAGGTAACCTCTCCGCCACATCACGACCAAGGACCTCGCGACTTTGCCTGGAACCTTGGCGTGAAGCAGCTTGGCATAGGCCTGGACGACAATTTCATCATCGCCCTGCATCTTGACCTAGCCCAAAGTTCCTGGCAGCTTGGCTTGAAGACGGCTGCCATGCACGAGATTTGAAGCATGATTCCCCCCCTTCTTCCTTCTTAGGGCCGTCCGGCCCCTGGAAGCTTTGGTTGCAAGACGGCTGCCATGCACGAACCTGCCAAAAATGATTCCCCCGCCTTCTCCCTTCGTGGGGCCGTCCGGCCCACATCCCATCTCTTCTGTCTGTCTCCTCCGTCTTTCTGTATCTCTGTCTCTCTGTCTCTCTCTCTCTCTCTCTCTCTCTCTCTCTCTCTCTCTCTCTCTCTCTCTCTCTCTCTCTCTCTCTCTCTCTCTCTTTGGTTAGCAAACTGGGGCCGCCCGGGCCGTCGTTTCAGCAAGCTGAAATCAATAGAAACATCCACCTCAAAATCAATAGAAAATCTCCATAAAATCAATAGAAACATCCACCTCAAAATCAATAGAAAATCTCCATAAAATCAATAGAAATTTTCCATAAAATCAATAGAAATTTTCCATAAAATCAATAGAAATTTTCCATAAAATCAATAGAAAGACCACAATTAAAATCAATAGAAGTCAACACTCAAAATCAATAGAAACACGTACCAACAAAAGTTCCAAACGATTGAAATTTCCTCAAATTCAATAGAAGTTTCGTGTGCCTCCAAAATCAAGCGGCCGATTGAAAAAAATCAAGCGGGCGTCCTCTGGGGCCTCCCAAAATGAGGCCATGCCAGTCAGAGGTCCCCTTCGCGGCTATCTTGCAGCGCACGAAGATCTCTGGACCCTCACTGCAATTATCGGGGGAAAGACCTTCGAGGAAGCGAACTCTCAAAACCACGGCCCCTTTCAAGGGCACTGGCTTCCCCGCAGCGATGCCCTTTGCAACAAAATTCCGCTAGCTGCTAGTGATAGTGGCTGGGTCAGCACCATACAAGTAGGCCAGGTACACCCTCACCTCTTTGCACATCTGGTCCGCGAGTTTTGTGGCTTTGAAGGAGTCGGCAGTCAACAACCTGGCACGCATTGCGTCGCCCGTGCTTTTGGGCCATCTCTACGAGGCAGGAGTCAGGAGCTTTAGCTTTTGCGCGCATTTTGCTTTTAGGCTCCTTCGTCTTCCCTGGAGCTTAGGCGAGTCCTGAGCATGCTTTCCTTCTCGTCGGCATGGTCGTCATGGCGGGAGCGTTGGCCATGGCTTCAAAGCTTCTGGCCCTGTTTCGCAGATCTTTCGGTAGAAGTCTTGACAGCGAGTTTCACTTTGCATGTGTTAAGCAAACGCGATCCGAATCCGTTCCAATGCAGGTTGCCGGTTAACGCCGAACAACAGTGGAAGGGAGAGCGCCTGAGCTGCCCACTGCCCACTCCTCATGCCCCAGAGCAAAGCAAAGGACAGCCCAAAAGATGAACAAGCAACCCCAAGAACAAAAGAAGCCAAGGCAGGAAGGGGAGAGATGACCCGAGAGAACATTTCCAATCTTGAACTAACGACGGAGGAAAAGGAATCCGATGGTTCTTTCTGGGACATGAAGCAAGCGAAGCCAAAGACGGGTTTGCAAAGCGAGTTTTCCGGAGACATGGAGCACAAGAACATGTGATACAAAAAAGAAGACGCAAGTTTTTCCTTGCACAAAGCTGGGAAACAGTGCGGTACTCACAAATTTGATTCAAGCTTTTCTCTACAGGGGCATTCGCCCAACTTCGACACGGCAGAATGGTGAGCTTGCCGCGTGCACAAGACTCACGGGGCCGTTGATTCAAGCACATGTTCGGCCCTTCGTTTCTGTCCAGGGTCACTTGCTCCACCTGGGCCTGCTGAAAGCGTTGGATGGGGTTGCTCCATAGAGCAGGGTTTGGGACTGCCAGCACCCCGAGCAAAGCAAGACTTCACATCGCTCACTCCTTTTTGTCGGAAAACGGTTCTCAAGTGTTCCTCGGCGTAGTCGCAGCGATGCCCGCACTGTAGAGCAAAGCTTCTGCTGTAGCGGTCGTAGACAAGCCCCAAGCCGTAAAACTGCACAACGACGTGAAGCTGCACAAAGGCTCAAAAGCCCCTTGCCGTAAAACTGCACACGGATGTGAAGCTGCACAGAGTTTGTTAGGCTTTCGGCTTCCCTCTCTCATCCCCTTGGGGGCGGAGTGGGCGGGTAGCTTGAGCATGAAACATCGACACATTCATGTGAGCTCAGCTCAGTCATCCTGTGCACGCACAACTAGACTTCACATCGCTCACTCCTTTTTGTCGGAAAACGGTTCTCAAGTGTTCCTCGGCGTAGTCGCAGCGATGCCCGCACTGTAGAGCAAAGCTTCTGCTGTAGCGGTCGTAGACAAGCCCCAAGCCGTAAAACTGCACAACGACGTGAAGCTGCACAAAGGCTCAAAAGCCCCTTGCCGTAAAACTGCACACGGATGTGAAGCTGCACAGAGTTTGTTAGGCTTTCGGCTTCCCTCTCTCATCCCAAATCACCATTCCCAAAGCAGGGAAGTGTTGTCCACTAATAGTGAAAATGATTGTAATGCCAAGGCGCAGTCAAGGCATGAGCCAGCGCGCGGCAGAGAGGGCGAGCGTAGGGCTGCGCAACCACGGTCATGGGCATACCGCTTGGGTGCGAGCCACGAAGCTGAACATGCCGACGACCTGTGCGGGAACAAAAGTCACGGCCGTCACAGACATGCAGAAGCCGATGAAGGTCGTCGCTGTCAATGTTGTGTACAAGAAAGCCGCTGGACTTTTTCCAGGCCGTGCCGAACTGACACGAGTCTGCCCGGACTAAGCGAGAGCGAGGGTGCTGAAGCAAAGACTGAACTGGGGGCAGGCACCACGCTTTGCTAGTCCACGGATGCTCGATGACAAAAGGGACCCCCTTCTTGATGCAGAGGCGAGCCACTCTGCAGCAAGTCAGAAAAATGCTATTGCTCTGTTGAATCTGAGCAGCTTCATCCCCAGTAAGCTCGGCGCTTGGGAGACCCCAAGGATGCGAGCGATTGCGAATGACCTTAGTGCGATCACGTGCAGTGGAGAAGCTGGCAAAAGCTGGAGCCATCATCACCGAGCAAACTCTCCCACGGCGGATTTCTCGCAGCACTCTTCGGACTACCAACGGAGAAGTCAGATCGTGCTGAGGGCCGAATCTGAGGTCCCATTCTTTTGCATGGAAACCTAGCTGGCGACATGCTTGCGCCACGCCACCGCACCCACTGAAAAGATCCATCACATAAAACTGGGTTTGGAGATATCGACCTCGGCGATGCGTGGGACACCCGCTGTACCGCCCAGGATACCCCCAAGCGAATCTTCGCACAGTTGCATGAAGAGCCGCTTCTGCACCGGGATCCGATTCCACACCGATGCAAGTTTCGCACTCTTCTCGTATCTGTGCACGCTCTTGGTGCTTTTCCACTGTCCACGTCGCTGGACCTCGAGCTGACTGCGATAGTTGCGACTTCTGTCTATGCTTGGGCCGCTGTGACGCGTTTGGTAAGGCGTCAGACTCACGCCTAGGCGGGACGCCGCTGCCGCCACGGCCTTGGAGTAGGCGCCGTAGTCGAACGACCACAGGGGCTGATCCTGACGCCCCTTTTTCATCTGACTGAAGACCTTCGGCCCCAAGAAAGGGCTGTCGAGGATGATGCTGATGTCCGTCAGGCCGGTCTTTGAAACCCGATGCTCCTTCTCTGGCATCAGTAGGAGGCTCCAATGTGAGGTCACTTGGCTCGCAGGTCGCACTAGCGATTCCTTTTTGCAGTGGAGAAGCTCGCACGGCCTCGCGTACGAAGATACCGCTACCATCACAAAGACAGCCATGGCCAGCAATCCCCACGTCACCAGAAGCGCCGCCACGGCTGCCCAAACCGCAAGTGGATAGGCATCTCTTGTGCGACCCGGGCATAGCTTTCTCCATCCTTTGAGGGCCCTCCAGGCCCGAGGAAGTTTCACATTTCCCAACCGACCGCAAGCCGGATGACGATGCATGACTGCAGCCATCAATCGATCGCCTTGGTAGCTCTGGTATCCCGCGGCAAACATCTGATTCATGTGTTGCACCAGCGCCGCATCCAAAGGATCCCCCGGCGTTGTGGTCAACTTGTTCTCCTGAGCGAATTGATTAAACCGATCCAGCTCTACCGCATAACTGTCTTGAGTCCGCTTTTGCACCGCCTGCTGCTCCAAGTGTGTCTGAGGAAGAAGATCCTTCGCCCCTAAGGTTGAGTCCACTAGCCGAGTGGAGCGACGACCTTTCGGCCGCCTTGGGAGGCGACGCTTCCTGGACTTTGGTAGTGGCGACGGCGAGCGGCTGGTGCTCGAGCTGCCACTGGCCTCTCCGCTGATTTTTCTGTGCTCGGCCGCAGAAGGCCCCACCGACTTTTTCGTAGAAACCTTGCTCAGATCGAGGGCCTCCTGTCTCCGATGTGCTGCAGAGTTGAGCGCAAGCTCCGGAGCCCGTAGATGGGAACTTCGGCTGGCCGCTTGAGCACGGGGCGTCGGTGCCTCTAGCCGCCGATGCTTGGTGGGCCCCAAAAATGAGGCGTTGGCCTGTGCTGGCGGCGCCAGCACCCGCTTTCGCAACTTTCTCATCGAAACCAGGCTCAGTAGCGCGAATCTGATCTGCTAAGGTCTTTGAAGAAAGATCGCCGTGCAAACGACTGCCTTCATCACTGCTGTTCAACTCACTGGGTAGCCACCTGTAGCTTGCTGATATGTTACATGCCAAGAGGTAGGCGTTGGCTTTGCGTATCTGCTGCAACAACCCATACTGGCCGCTTCGACTGCGAGCAAAAGCAAGGACGACGCCCATGTTATCAGACAAGAAGAGAAGTCTCTGATCCCGGGAGCAAGGCATCAAGGCGATCCTTCGAACACCCTTGGTTAAGGCACGAGCTTCGAGAATGGAGATGTCCTCCTCGAAGTCCCACCTGCCCCATAGCACTGGTTTCCACTTCTTTAACCAGGAGCCAAGCCGGCACCTCTTCGAAGGTTTCGTCAATCTGCCATTGAGTGTCCAGCCCCTCTGCCTCCTCGTCGACGGTCCAGAGGCGCTCATCGGGACACCACCTGAACCCAGCCGCCGTCAAGGCGCTCTCTCGGGCTGAGTGAGGCCCCAGCCTTCTGAAACGAGACCGTTCCGGCTGACGCCCCACCCTTGCAACAGTACTCGGAGACCACGAGGAACTGCATACTCCGAAGCCCCCTTTGCTTGAATCTGTCATGGTCACCGTTTCCCCCCAAGGCCGCCACCAGTCGGCTCGAAGGAAGAGCATGCCACCGACGAAGGCCTGCAGCTCCTGGCGAACGGTGCCCCAGAGAAACTCAGGCTTGAAGTAGCAGCTCCGGATGTACTTATACACGGTGTTGAAGATGCTAAGCAAGGGACGGCATAACATGGCACAAAATGTAGCATGACCCACCACGATCTCGAGCACCTTGCCAGAGACGCGCTTCCGCTGGAGGATGCCCCTGATTGCCTGCCGCACACGGTGGAATCGCTTAGACGTGATTTTTGCGCACAACTTGGTGCCATCGAGGTCAACTCCAAGCGCAGTGACCTCCGTCCCCACCTCGCCGGGGTGGAGAAGAAGCCCCCGCCCAGCGAACTCGCGATCCAGCTCATCGAGGCCGGAGCGGACCACAGCCTCATGAGGTGATACGAGGCCGAGATTATCCACACACACGTAGTGCCGGACTAAATCCTGAACCTGAGCTCCTGAGTCGAGATCTCCTCTGAGATCGAAGCAACATGCAACTCCACGATCTCGCACAGACTCGGAATGTTCAAGACGGGGAATAGATCCTACCAGGGTCTCGTTGATAGTCTGACAGAAGAACAGGCTCCATGTAAAACCCATACAAAGAGATCCAGGCATGGGGTAAATCTTGTCTTGGGACCTCAACCTCTTGCCGTCCAGCTCTTTGCCGGTCATTCCGAGGTAGTGGGCTTCGATGGGCCTCATGCAGAAGTACTTTGCCAGCCACGGTGGCTGCCGCAGTCTGTGGAAAGCGTCCTTAACATCACTTAGTCCGAAATGTAGGCCCCCCTGCCGCAAAGAATGCTGAAGTGCAGCAGGTCGATCCACACAGTCGGCAGGTAGCTGAACCTCAAGGCGAGCAAACCCCTCGGCTGAACACAGGTCGACCCCCGGAGGGGCCCTGAAGTGTCGATTTGCACCTCGAGCGTCGACGATAAGCCGTATGCGGTGGCCATCGCTCTTGTAAACAAAGAATATGCCGATGTGTTCTTTGGGTTCTGTAGTAAAAAGCAAGAAATCAATGCTCATAAGCTTTCGAAGAAAAGAAACATATTGCCGCTTGCTGTGCAGAAGACACGCATCCCAATACGGAGTGAAGGAGTCCACGGGCACCTCCTCTGAAAGCATTTGCTCAGGCCGGCTCAAATATCGACGGGCGTGCTCCGGGAGGAGGGTCTCGGCTGGCGGCAAACCATCCAAGTTCTCCGGCAGGCTCACGCGCTCGAGGTTGAACGGCGCCAGGGACACGGGCGCACTCGGAGTGTGATACTCCGAGCGACCCTTGAGCAGCTCGGTAAGGGCTGCCTCAGGTGCCTTGATGTCTTCCCCATCACGGGGACGAGCGACATCGTCAGCAAGACTATCAAGGTGCAGAAAAACCTCCTCCTGCCTAGGACTGGGCGCCGCGCCTTCAACAAAATCATCTTAAGACCTTGCATCCAATTCAGCGAAGCGGCCGCAGCGCGCACGTCCTCACGAGCGTGCATCTTGCGGCTGAACCTCTGAGAGCCCCTTCCGACTGACCTTGCTCCTCTTCACGAGCGACCCAGGGTCAGGCAAAGGAAAGAGGTCCCTTCCACTTCCACTCGGCCGAGAGTTTGGCTGCGGCGAAGGGCTCGGCCGTGACCCCCCGCCAAGGCACGCGCTCATGAGGATCCCTGGGCACCCTTGGCCCCCGCCTTAGCCTTGGCCTTAGCGGCGGAGCCTTTGGCGCCCGAATCGTTGGACGATGCAGCCGCCCCCCCTTCGTCCTCGCCTGGGGGGAGTAACCGACGATGATCACGCATCTTGGCCCTTGCATTCGCGAGTTCGACCTCATCTTTTCCACGTTTGGCTGCCCAGTTGCGAAGCTGTGGGGCCACGATGTCTTCTGGAGATCGGAAGTTGGTGATGATTTTGGCCGCCCCCCAATCGGGGGATGATGCGGTGCCTGAGGCATAGGCGTCAATGATGCTCTGAAGGCGTCTGCAGCATACCTCGAAACTGGACAAGGTCGCCATATTCAACTGGTCATAGACGCCTCCCTGGTAGAGTATCTCACACAGGGTGCGCAACTCGTGCATCACCCTGTCATGCTCTTGAACGCCCTTCGATCTGGACCATAGCTGAAGCCAGAGCTTCGGGTTCCCACCTTGCTTGTACATCTGTTTAAGGATGTATAGCGTCGTCAAGGGACCCTCCCACGGCCAATCCTGGTAGGCATACTCTCTGCTCTCTGCAACAACCTGCTTCCAATCCTTGAACCTCTCACCTTGCTCATCGTAGTCCACGGCCAAAGTTCTGGCGTCTTCGCTCGGAACATCTTGCTTTTGATCACCGTCATCACTTTCTTCGACAGCACCCACTGCCTTGGGCGACGTCATGGCCCCAACCGTGCCTCGGACGGCCCGGTCACGAAGGAAGTCATCCAACTCACTGGTTTTCACGAGCTCTGCCCTCAGCCACTGGGCCCCCGTCTTGAAAGCTACGTTGTGGCCATCAAGGCCAACGGTCTTGAAGGCGGTCAAGTCAATCTCGTCACCAATCTTGATGGCACCATGCTGCTCAGCACTCAGCCAAAAGAACCCCGCGGGAGGGGACATGGGAGTCGAAGCGGGCTCTTCAGTCGGGCCCTGCCCAATGTTGCCCTTCCCCCGGACTCGCCTTGGAACCAAGATTCGCCCCAAGAACGCCGACGGATCCACCATCGTCCCATCCTGCGTAAGGATCTTCTCTGGCCTCCAGGCCTCTCTTTTGAAGACCTCCTCCCCCATGAGATCGAAGGCCTCGCCGATGCTGTTCCGCAACATCTCGTCAGATACAATCTCACCGAAGCGATAGACCGCCCCGCCAACCCTGGACCAGTACTTGAAATCGACGTCCTTGATCCTAAAGCGGTCACAGCCTACATCTCCGGCCCCCGAGAAATCCTCCATGTAGACATCCATGTCGGGGGTAAGAATGGCCCAAGTCATGTCATGTGATTTCCACAGCAACACCCTCTCGTGGTACATGCGGTCATCATTGAAGTAGGCAGCCACTCTCTGTCCTGGAATGCATCTCGACAATGCCCCGGCCCTTTCGCCTTGGGCTAGGGCCCGGCTCATTCGAAGGAGACGATGTTGCGCAAAGACGCTTCAGTGAGAACCAGACAATCACCAGGGCTTGCACCACACACAGCAGGCTGAGACCGGGCAATGTCCAGTCGTGACCCGGTTCTTCACACTTACTGATACACTCGCAGTGGCACTCCACCTGGGTCTTTTCCAGTCCCGTCGGCCTATCAAAGAAAGAGGCCCGTGGCCGGAACAAATTCTCGATAAGCTGAATCGTCCAGGCGCATAAGAGGGCCTCTAACTTCATTTTAGCTTGAGCATGAAACATCGACACATTCATGTGAGCTCAGCTCAGTCATCCTGTGCACGCACGACTACGCAAAGCGATTGCGCCGGGGGCGGTGTTCACCGGCATGGGAGGGGGAGGGTTTTCAGTGGTTTCAGGAGCATCCCCGGTTTTGAGAGATGTTTGGAGACGCTGTACTGAGCACGTGTGTGTGTGTGTGTGTGTGTGTGTGCGTGTGTGTGTGTGTGTGTGTGTGTGTGTGTGTGTGTGTGTGTGTGTGTGTGTGTGTGTGTGTGTGTGTGTGTGTGTGTGTGTGTGTGTGTGTGTGTGTGTGTGTGTGTGTGTGTGTGTGTGTGTGTGTGTGTGTGTGTGTGTGTGTGTGTGTGTGTGTGTGTGTGTGTGTGTGTGGTGTGTGTGGTGTGTGTGGGTGTGTGTGTGTGTGTGTGGTGTGTGTGGGTGTGTGTGGTGTGTGGGTGGTGTGTGTGTGTGTGTGTGGTGTGTGTGGTGTGTGTGGTGTGTGTGGTGTGTGTGTGGGTGTGTGTGTGTGTGGTGTGTGTGGGTGTGTGGGTGTGTGTGGTGTGTGGGTGTGTGGTGTGTGTGGGTGTGTGGGTGTGTGGGTGTGTGGGTGTGTGGGTGTGTGGGTGTGTGGGTGTGTGGGTGTGTGGGTGTGTGGGTGTGTGGGTGTGTGTGCGTGCGTGTGCGTGTGCGTGCGTGTGCGTGTGCGTGTGCGTGTGCGTGTGCGTGTGCGTGTGCGTGTGCGTGCGCGTGCGCGTGTGCGTGTGCGTGTGCGTGCGCGTGTGTGTGCGTGTGTGTGCGTGTGTGTGCGTGTGTGTGCGTGTGTGTGCGTGTGGGTGCGTGTGGGTGCGTGTGGGTGCGTGTGCGTGCGTGTGCGTGCGTGTGCGTGCGTGTGCGTGCGTGTGCGTGCGTGTGGGTGCGTGTGCGTGCGTGTGGGTGCGTGTGGGTGCGTGTGGGTGCGTGTGGGTGCGTGTGGGTGCGTGTGGGTGCGAGGGGGTGCGTGTGGGTGCGACGGGGGGTGTGGGGGTGTGGGGGTGTGGGGGGGGGATTCCTTGGGGTCCCCGTTCTCATCGGTGGACCTGTAGAGGTCGACGACCTTCTACTTGGCACAGGCGGGACGCTGTGCGATGCGGGATCCGGCGGCGGCTGCCTCTGCTGCCGGTCCCTCTCCGCCTGCGCTGGACGGCGTGCGAACGTGGTCATTTCTGGATCCAGGTGGGCCAACACCTTGTTGCCAAGCTCAACTGCAGCAGTGTGATTGAACCCTCTGCACCATTTGCAGGGGCCACCACAACGCATTTCCGGCCACGACACATTCGCGTGCATATGACCAAGAACATGGTTCATACCTAGCACATAGAGTCCTGCAGAAACGCATGTACCCATGGCCACACTGCGATGCCGGTTGCCATTGCAATACGGCATAATGATGGCTGGCGTGTTGGAGTCCATCGCCTTCTCGATGTCCCTAAAGATCATCGACAACAGAGCTGTTGCGCCTGGCCTAAAGATCTGGTCCAGGATCTTGGGATGCCGCCCTACGCAACCACCAAATTCTCCTTGGTGAGGGTCCGAAAGACTCCTCAAATCGTGCAGGTAGAGCTTGTGCGACTTCCTGATTGATGGGGGAATGCTATCCTCCCATCCATCCCTGTTGTGGATGCGTACTCGGGTCAAGCCTCGAGCGTCAAACTGGTACCTTGCACCACCGGTCAGAATGACTAAGTCGCCGAAATGTTCGTACGGCTTGTCAAAGTGCCAGGATGTGGTAGATACCGAGCATCCGTTGACCAGTCCTTCGCTATCAGGTACTGGCGCGACGAGGACCATGGCTGTGGGGGAAGGTCCTGCACAGGTACCTTCCTCAAGCAACCCCTCGATTGGTCCCCTAAGGGGTACCAATCTCCGAGGTGTCGTCGTACTCTTCTGCGTCGTCGACTTCGTCCGGCTGCGCGTCGTCGTAGTATTGCGTCTCGTCTTCGGCGACGTAGGCGCGGCGGTTGAAACCCTTAGACCTACTCTTACCGTAGCCCTTAGGGTTGCCGCGGCGGGCACCAGGATGGTGCGATCGGCGGTCCGGAAAGGTACCGCCACCTAAGGAACGACCTTCCTTTAGGTGAACTCCGCTATAGTGCTCCACTAGGGTAGCAGCGACGGATTCAAAGTTGCGGTTGCTGGCGGTACACGCCTTGATGACCAGGCATTCCTGCCGAGTCAGCCGGAGAGTTCGAGCAGCAACTCAACACGCATCGGCTCGGAGAGCTCGATGCTGGAGTCTAAGGTTTTGAGCAGTTTCCACCAACGTCGCCGCCGACTGACGTGCGACAGCATCGACTCGCCGCCTTGGCGTGCGAGGACACCTTGCTTCTGGCCTGCACGGAAGAGCTCTCGAGCTTCTTCGGTGGCACGAGGGAAAACGACATTCCTCAACTGGGTAATGAAGTTCCTGAGGCCGCCCGGCTTGGTTAGAGATTCTATACCGATATCACGGGCGAGTTAGAAGGCTTCGTCACGAAGTCCTTCCAGCACGCGGTGAACCATTTCCGTCCTTGCATGCCTTAATAGCATAGGACGTTAATTCGTCCGCAGGTGAAAGTCCGGAAACCGAGTCGGATGACTTCGGCGAGCGTGGTCTCTTGGGAGATCCACCACCATCGGCTGGTGCGGCGGGTGCTTCCCTGTCCTCGGGAGGTACAGGGGCATCTCTGTCCTCGGAAGGTACATGGGGCTGTGGCGGCCGCGGTCGGGCTCGCCTCCAAGCGACTGTCATCGTCGCTGTCTGCTTCTTCGGGCTCGATCGCCTTCTTGGTTCTGCTTCTGATAGCATCTTCATACAGTTTAAGCCTCATTGAGGTCCTAAACTCCCAGTCGTGGAACGTACTGGGGGTGCCATCATAGATGTAGCTCCCACTCCGAGTCTCCAGGGGAGTACTCGAATATGTGGAGCGACTGAACCGAAGACCGGCGACGGACATGGTAAGTGAGAGAGTTTGACGGAAAGTTCGAAAGTTTGAAAGGGTGCGCAAGAGGTAGGTTCGGGCCCTCCCTGGCCCAGCACAGGCTACTGGTTACTTACCCCGCGGGCGCAGGTCATTGGCGGGCTTTTTCACCTTCACTGCGAAGCTACACGATACAGCTCAAGGGGCCCCTACGGCAGCGGATCAACATATATACAACACATGCATGTCATGGTCATGGCTTCTATACATGCTCAAGTCAGGGTGCATTCACACATTCTTTCTTTCAATTTCTGTGCCTTACCCTTACCCCCAACACCTGCTATAGGTCTTACAACCTCATGCCGGCTGCGTGCCTTGTTGCGAATCAAGGCTGTCGCCGTCCCAATGCCGACCTCTACGAAAGCTGCGACACCGCCGGAACAACTCGGACTGCCAAGGCCGCAGACATCCAGGATGCGGTCGCCCTTGCTAAGGCGCTGAAAAACAACCTGCATGCGGAAAACTCCATGAACAGGAGATGCTCCCGGGTGCCTCAAGCACCGGGAACCTGGTACCATCGCGCCGTCATCCACACGATGAGGGCATCATACACCTGAAACAGCTGCAAGATGCTGCAAGATGGCCGGATTCTGAGAATGGTGACGCTGGCGACTGCTGACTGCTGAGAGCCACGCGTCCGCTGCAAAGAGCCGCAGCATCAGTAGGATCCTGGTATGCCATCAGCAGGCATTGATTACGCATTACGGGTTCTTCTGCACCCCTTAAAGAGCCAAGCCCACACCACCGCTACCACCAGCACAGACAATGAGACAGACATGGCTTTGCAGCTATGCGTACCGTGCAGTCGGTGGCTGAGCATGTCAACATAAGGTGTGCTTTGGAAAAGCTTCCCCATTCAGAATCTCAAGGGCGGGGCGGCGGGGTCGTGTGCGGATGCAAGCGCTGATCGAAAACCGAAACCATGCGTATTTGTTTTGCTACGTCTGCTTACTGTCGCAAGCCAAAGCCAAAGCTACAGCAGCTAAGCATCCGCAGAATTGCAGAGCTTACGGCGATGCCGGCTTCGGATCAGCGAAGCGCACTTTTGTAGGTCCAGGGCCAGGGCCTGGCAGCTTTGGCTCCATGGGCTACGCTGGCCGGCCCTTAAACAACTGCGTCTCGTGCTGCTTCGCAGCTGAAACACATCTAACCCCGGCTCAAAGCCAAGTGCCCGTGCCAGGGTTTCGTAACCGAAACCATCACACTTCAAACTTCCTGACAATGCTGGAAACCGAAACCGACAACAAAGCCTAAACCCCGCGGCGCTCAAGCAGCATCAGGCCAAGCAGACTCTGGCTGCGGAAGAAGTCCTGGATCCCCATGGCAGTGAGGACGGAACCCATCAAACACGAAGTGATGCTGGGCTGGCATCAGTCAAGACCGTGGGCATCGTTGAAAAAATCCCTATGGTCTGCGCTCCGACTCTGACCGCTGTTTGTTGGATCTCGGTCCATGCCCTGCCCGGTTCGAAAGACCCTTGGGACCTTGGGCCTCGGGCCTGTTTATACTGCGCAGACGCCTCGAACGCCAGGCGCCAGGTTGGCTTTTCTTAGAAGCTGAGAGGCTCTCTTGCGTCTCGTGCTACAGCTGTTACTGTCGATGGCCCTATGCCCCTATGTGCAGCTTCCGCTAATTAGCACTCGCGGCTGTCGGCCGGCTGCCTTGCCTCTCAAGCGCCGAGGCGGACACGCAGGGCATCAAGATACTGAGACCCATGTTGCTTCCTTGAGCGGTGTACCACCGCAGCATGCGCACCAGACAGTCAGCCGGGTCGTACTTGTCAAAGGCCTGCGATGCATGAAACAGCAATTGGACACTTGCCGTGGCGCCGGGGCCTCACCAACAGCTTCCCGAATTGCTTTAGCACCCAGCATCGTCTCGGCCATGGAGTCGATACCATCCCCCTATGACGAAGAGAAAATGGACGACTTACCGCGGCGAATCAGAGAGCCTCAACGCTCAAAGCTGCACAGAAAGACCAGCTCTTGAAGTCCTGCGCGCAGAAACGAAAGCACATGCACAAAGACACGGGCGGCCACAGGCGGGCCACGGGCTATGCACGGCGCTGGGCTCAGCGGCTCCAGAGGAGACCCGACAATGGAGTCGCGCCAGTCCACCTCACGACTCACTCGACTCACCTGCGTCGAAAAGTGCAGAAGGGAACTTATAAGGCTTAAAGGTCGAAACAGGCGAATGATGGCGAATGCCGTAAAACAAGTCGGGCGCAGACAAAATCCATGAACGCCAGGTGGCCGTACCTTTCCACTTCCGAAACATGCAGTGATTTCAAGCATGACAAAGGCAAGACCTCAACGTATGCAAGAATCAGAAGTGACCGTCGACTTAGAACCAAGGCTTCGTGCCCGAAGCGCTTCAGCACAGCAGCCAGCATGTTAGTGGTGATTGCATTGTTCGGCCTGCACGCGGCACGGCAATTCTCACCAGGCCGACAGAGCCCTGACTAACACTGCTATCAAGCCTTCTGGTTCCGGGCAGGCGAAAGCTTTCATAAAGGCAGGGGGTGAAGTTTCACGGGGACACAGCTCAAACAGTTGTTAACTTCCGCTAAGTCAACCCTGAGAAGGGTTCTTTGTGTGGGGAGTTGATCCCAAAGGTGCGCGCGTAAAGACATAGCTAAAGACCACAACAGTACATGTGGAGGCAAGGTAAAATCTACACCCCTTCGCCGTGCTGCTGAAGCCAAGGCGGACATAGTGATACACTGGTCCAGGTTGCCCGGGGTATGGGTGGTTCGATTGTTGCCAGGACGAGCATGTGCAGCATGTATGTTCTGCATGCTCACACTCTGCTGTACCAAAAGAGCAGGCACCGTCCTATGCATACACTCTCTTTTGTGCTGCAACGGGCAACAGAGCGGTTAGCCGAAGGTGTTGTTCGTTTAAAGTCGAACCAGCCTTTTGCCGGGGCGGTTCGCTCCCTTCGGGCATTGGAAAAGCCTCTGCCGCCAAGGCCCGAAGACCAGGGAGGGCGGGAGGGCCAAACTTCAACTGAGCCGAAAAGTCTTGAGACACATCGGCTCATTCACTTGCAGAACTCTATGTTATCACTAACGAGCAAGTTCTGCATGCTCACACTCTGCTGTACCAAAAGAGCAGGCACCGTCCTATGCATACACTCTCTTTTGCGCTGCAACGGGCAACAGAGCGGTTAGCCGAAGGTGTTGTTCGTTTAAAGTCGAACCAGCCTTTTGCCGGGGCGGTTCGCTCCCTTCGGGCATTGGAAAAGCCTCTGCCGCCTTATCTAATTTTTGCAGCGAGTGTATGCAGGAATTCGGTTCCTTAGAAGACAGGGAAGAAAAGGGGGGGCAGCACGAAACCCGACTGTTTCCGGACCCATCCACGTTATCCGCTGTCCGAGGCTTTGCCTCAACTCACAAACAACTTGCAAAAGAAATAGGGCGGAACGCCAGGCCGCCACTGTACATCGGAGCTTTCAGCTCCCATTCCGGCGGAACGCCTGTTTACAGGGCTTACTCCCGAAGGCTCCACAGAGCTTCAAAGGTGGAAACCATCCACAGCGGAACGCCGTGCTGAATCATCAGCAGGCAAATCGCTCTCGGCTGGGGCGGTATCACCTGCAGCCTCACCTCCCTCAGACGTCGCAGAAGGGGCTGAGGGGTGAGCTTCCGGCTGATCGTGCCCCTGGTCTGGATCCACTGGCCGCCCTGCTGCTTGATCTTGGGCAAGATCGGAACGATGCGAGGGAGGTTCTGGCCGCCCGTCCGCGGTTGTACCCGATGGTGCAGAAGAGGTTCCCGTCGAGGTACTCGCTGTAGGACCCGAGGGAGGCGGTACGCCTGTAGGTGGCGGAGCGCCTGCGGATTTGGAGGCCGTTGTAGGTTCGGCTCTTTCCGCCTCCGCACCGACTCTTGCCTCCAAGTAGTCCAGGAATTGCTCCATAGTGTAGCAATTCCCCACCTCTTCTTGGGTCCACGTGACTCCTTGCCTTTCCAACCTTTCCAACCTGTTGAGGAGATACAGGCGGTGAGCGCGGCCCAGGCTCATCATGGGCGGCATCGTCCTCACAGTTTGTGCGGGGGTCATTCGGGGCTGTAGCGCCACATTGCCTTGGGCCACTTGATGTTGCACCGCACGTAGTCGAGAGCGATGACGTTGGAAGGCCACCGCCATGGAGACCCCTTCCTCCAAGTCTTTTACGTACTTGGGGTCGTTCCGAGCGGTCTCATTGGAGGCTCTCACCTTGACATTGCTGGAACCCCCTTTGCCTTTCTGGCCTCGCAGCTGGGCGGTGCGCCTGATGGTGTCCGCCAACAGACCTCCCATCACCGCACTCGAGCTGTTTGCGAGATTCTCCAAGAGCGCCCTCTGTTGGCCGGCGTTTAGGCCTCTCATCCTTTGCTCCAGCTCTGCACATTCTCGCTCAAGACGGGCAACCTCCGCGAGCTCCTCCTCGTTGAGGGCCACATCGTCCTCTTCCTCTTCCTCGTCGGACACCACACACTCATCCTTGGGTCGGCTACACATGGTGCAGAAGGTGCGAGTGATGGGAACACCATAAGAGCACCTCTTGCAGTACCAATGAGTGACCCTTTTAAAGGTGTTCCCTGTGCCTTTGCCGCTCGACGTCGAGCTTGGGGCGGAATCACCCTTACCTTCGCCTTTAGGCGGTGCGCCCTCATCTGGCGGAACTGCCGGCTCATCACCCAGGATCTGCATAGCCCAGCGCCCCATCACATTCTGGGCTCGGTCTGCTTCCGCATATGACTCTGCCAAAGGAAGCTGGCGAGTTGGAGCTGAATAGATGCAAGGAAGCGCGGTGCGACCTGGTCGTGGCGGTCCTTCGTTGTTCCGGTAGTGCTGCCCGAGGCTGGGGTTCCGCAAAAAGTCCTGGAACGTAAAGAGGGGCCGATGGTCACCAGTGGCGGGACTGAGGGGCGGTAGATCACCTTGAGGTTCGGGATGTGCCTCCTGCAAGTCCATGAAGCATGGGTTGCTATTATTGGCCATCTGAATCCGGGTCATGTGGCCTCTTCTGCGTGCCCAATGAAGAATGTCTTGAGCAACGCGTCGGATGAAGATAACTCCCACCCTGCCCCATGATTGCAACCCACAAAGGGCCCTGCGGGACATGACGACATGCTGGAAGATGGTCCAAGGAAGGACCAGCCGAGGCGTCGTTTCGTCCAGGTCTCTCACCGTGAACCACAAAGCCTCCCATTTGGAGCCACAATCGCCATAGGGCGACTTTCCTCGGCGGGACCTCTGGCCTTCTTCGGTGCAGGTCCATGCGGAGGGTCGCAGACAGGCTGCAGGCTTCCAGAGGTAGGGGGCGGAGTCGGGCGGAGCGCCGACATTCGCGAAGTCCCCGGGGGCGTAGCTCTTCGGGGCAGCCGGGGTGTGGGAGGCAAAGGTCCCTCCGGCGGAGCGCCCATGCCCTTGCCCTTTCCAAGACCCTTCTTGGCAAAGTAGACCGACTTGGGCTCCGGTGTCGGAATAGGTGGTGGTGGCTGAGGCGGGGTTGCAGTGGCAGAGGGCGGTGTCGCCTGAGGCTCTCCCTCCATCTGCTCGTCTCTGTCAAGGCCCGGTGGGGGACCTCCCGTGCCCGCACCATCTTGAAAAGCTCCCCTGGCGGTTGCCGCTGCTTTCCCGCTGTGGGCCTCCTGGGCCACGGCAAGACCGGGGTTCCCATCCACAGTGTCCCGGCGGTTAAGCACCACTGGGGCTGTAGACGCCCTCGGGTGTACCAGCAAGTCATCGGGGGCGGGTCCATTGTTGAGGAGCTCCCCGTACCTTGGGCGCCAGCATCCACACCCCACACATTGGTTGGCCTTGACTGATACTTCTCCTTGACAGTCAGGGCAAATCCTGGCTCTCTCCTGGACGTTGCCCATGGCGTGCTGAGAGCGGCCACATCCATTGCACCCATATCGGTGGAGACCATTAGGTTCTCCACAGCCTCCGCAAATCCACCTCATTGTATTGTTGAAGGTGGAGGGCGGTGGCGCCTTGGTCGGGATTTTCTCCTTTGGAGGCGCCTTTTGCGGAGTGGGTGGGGGCGCCGAGGATGGACTGCTAGGGCGCGCCTTTGGCGGTGCCTTGTACGCTGCAGTAATTTTCCGACACGGGAAAGATACAGCCACACCGGCTGCAGTTCCAGAAACTGCGATCTCCTCCAGGAGGGGGTGCTGAACTTGGGCCAGAATCACCCGAACTCGGAGGCGGAGGAGGCGGGGCCTTCTTTGCTCGCTCCCATGGGTTGCTCCGGGGCGGAGCGCCCGATGACGAAGAACCAGGTTCGTGTCCCGGAGGAGCTTCCCCTGTTCCACCATATCCACTGGTCTGAGGTCCACGCGGAGGTTCTCCATCACCAGTGGGCCCTTTGCCTCCAGAGGGTTCTCCTGGGCGGTGAAGGGTGGTCCTTTGTGTTCGCTGGGTCGACGTTCATGCCTCCACCTTCGGTGATGCCTCACCCAGCCACACCTCATGCACCAGGCATCTCCCCAGTACTGATGGTGACCACATTGGCGGCAGAACCTCAAGACACGCCCGCATCGAATGCGCGGGTATCTGTCGATCTCAGGACCCGGTATCTAGGCCAGCACTTTCAAACTCTTCGCTGCTGGAGGAGTCGTAGAAAGGGGTGCCCCATCGACCTCTGCTCTTGCCCTTTGCCGTGCCGCGGGCCGAGGTGCTCGGGCCAGGTCCACGTCCAGTTGGCGGTGGCGCCTTTCCAGCGCTCTTGCTCGAAGGAGGTGGTGCCGAGGAACTCGAGCTCGTCGGTGGGGCCTTTGGCGGAGGCGCCTGATTCCACCAACCATGGTGCGGGGCGGTGCCGCCAGAACCACCATCGGGCGCGGCACTCGAAGGAGGAGGGGCTGTTCCACCAGTCACACCAACGCCCAGGATGTTGTCGTGCAGAATCCGTAGGCTTGGATTGAGGAGGATCTCCTTGGCATTCCCCAGGGCCTGCATGCGCACAGTGGCCATTTCGACCTCATCAAGTGGACGGACCGCCGTGCGCCTGTATGCGCGAAGAACCTCACTCATGGCGCTGCCGGGGGCGAGGCCGAGGAAATCCCACGCACTGCCCCATTCCTGTATCCACTCACGAAGTTGGCGGTTCCCCATTCCGGTCGGCGGAGCTGCTTCGGCCATGATCCGTGTGGCCGGGGAGGCGGTGCGCCGGGGAGAGCGGAACGCTTGCTGGAGCAAAGAAAGCAACTCCGGAGACATGCGTGAGCCAGGTCTCTGAGGATTCTGCGGCAACTGATCACTAGACGAAGCAGCAGTCTGCGCACTCAAAGAAGTCCTACTAGGGCTGGTTTCAGGTGGAAGGAGCCATTCGGGAGTCCCTCCGAAACGACACAAAAAAGGGGGAGGGTCAACAATCCCACCAGCTTCAAGTTGCCTGCGGAGCCTAACCCTCTGAATAAAAGTGAGCCCAGTGGTCCTTTCAAGGTGCTCAAGGTGCGCTTGGCTAGCTTCCCAGTTGACGTCAAAACCCTCAGTGGAGTATCGCTACCTTCGCGAGAGGGGCCTCCGGCTCTTGTCTCGAAAGCTGCACGTCCGCTTGGGTGCGAATACTGCTGGGGTTGGAGCACAGGGCGGGACGCCAGCGTGTCTTTGGAACGACTAGGGGCAGCGGCAAGATCAGTATACAGGTAGGCATGGATAGCGTCGGACTTCCAACCTCCAAACCTCTTCACAACCTCAACGTCATTGGTTACGGCTAGCATGGCGGTGGCGCCTCCTTTTCGCAGGCTGTGCGAAGCAACGAGGTGCGCTGGGTATCCCAACGCCACAGCTGCTATAACCTCAACAGATCAGAGAGGCTTTCACGCGAGATCCCGATACCCTGCCAAGCGCAGACCGGAAGGCTAGCGTCATTAACCCAAAAGGGGTTATGTTTAGCATGCTCCTGCAGAGCCCTCACAGGACAGATTTCCTCGCCAGTGGCGTGCTGAAGTCTAACCTGCCCTCTTCCGAACTGGTCGCCCTTAGAATCCCTCAGCTGAACTGCGAGAGAGTCAGCCTCAAACACGGTACAGCGCCGACCTTTGCAAAAGAAGTCAATGTCGCTTCCACGTAGAACTCGAGTGGGCACGTTGCAAAGATCGGAACCTGGGAGGTACTCCGAGGCTCGTAGCATGAAGAACCAGCCTAAACAAATTGACGTCCAAAGGGCTTTCCGTTCTGCCAAGGGGCGGTCCGACCCGTCAAGATACCTTTTCAACCAAGTGAGCATACCGGGAGTTACGGGTACTTTACGGACCGGCGCTCCATCCCAGCGATTCATTCCTGTCAGAGCGGCCCACAGTCGAACTCGACCTGCGAGGGGGTCCTGATAGCCGGCTGCTATGTGTGCGTACCGGATCCCGGAAAGCCGTTGTTTAATGCCCTGGGCGGTGCGTCCCATCACTTGGTGCAAGAAAACCGTAAAGCGGATAAGCCAGTCCTCATCTTGTTGCTTCTCCACCCGTGATTCACCCTGCAAGAAAGGGGAGACACCAGTACCGGACATAAACGACGCCCACTGCTTCCAGCCTGTGTTGTACGAGCGCCTAGTTGAATCAGCGAGTTTACTCAGTACAGCTTCTTGACCCACTTGGTCCAGAAAAGACACACCGCCACCCTGGGGCAGTCCGTGGACCCCGAAGAACTTCTCCCTTTCGTCCCCAAGCAAAACTGGGGTAACCAGGGAGCGCTGGGCCGGATCGGCCTTCTTTCTGAGAGGCCCCCCCACTCGTGTGTCCTCCGAATGGTTCCATGCCGTCGGCTCGACTCCAGGCGGAGACGACCCGAGGGGAACCAAGTCGAGGAGGTTAAGGGGGCAGTCCGGGCGACGGCTCCAGGCGGTCAACCAGATTTCAAGCTGGGCCTTGGCCTCTTCCTCCTCAGGATCTAGGCAATTGCCAACCTTCAGGGATGGTGGTTGCAGCAACTTGCCAACCTGGTTCCCGAACGATGCGGCGCAGGGCCTTCTCAAATCCTTCCGATTTGAGAAGGGTCTGCCACTCCTGGGAGGTGACTCCTTGCGCGCGAGCGATTTCACTAGGGCTCAGAGGGCGCACTCCTCCTGGCTTGCTCGGGATCAAGGTCACCAGGACCTTTCAAATCCTGAGTCGGGCCCAGGAAGGCGCATGCAGGGCCAGAAGGGTGGTGCACCAGGCATTTGGGCGGAAAGCCTGGGCCCTTGGCGTGCCCGTAAGGGTGAGGGAGCCAAGGATCGCCAGTCGTGATAATGCTCGGCTCCTGGGTCACCACCCCTCGCAGGTGCACAGAAGCGGCCTGGGCCTCTGGGTCTAGGGGAATGAGTTGTATTGCGGGAGGGGGCTGAACACGGTGCTGCTCAATCCCTTCAGGGGGCGGTGACACCTGATCAGACCAGCCTAGAAGGAGCTTTCTTCTTCGGGCGCTAAAGGCGCCAAGATGAGAGCTGACGTACGAGATCAGTCTAAGGTGTGGGAGAATCTCACGTATGCCTGACTCCAGCTGAGAGGTGTCCATCTGCCTTGGGCAATCAACAACTAGCTTGCCGAGGCGACTCTGGCTCGATCTCAACTGAGCCCAGAAGCGAGTTCTCTCCTTACCCTGAGGGTCTTGGGAGAAGGTAAACCAGGCGTTGCCATGACTACCCTTTTCCCAGGCGCGAAAAAGCCGGAGCGCAATTGCGCAGCTAGTGAGCTCTGGGAAATCGTCCACATGCCAAACTTCCCAAGCCTCGCGAAGGCAAACATGCTTCAAAGAGGGTTTGGGGGAGTCAGGGACGTGGGTGAGCTGTCGGGCTCTCTGTGCACTTGGATCGAAACCAAGAGGCAGAGCCAGAGCGGAACGCTTCGCGTCCTGGAGGAACTCCTCCCAGCGAATTTTCCCTGGGGTCTCTTCCCAACCGTCAGCCTTAAGCTATTCCCGAACTACCCCCAAGTCTTCCCGACTCAGCCAATCCGCAAGTTGGTTCCGGTAAGTGCGGATGTAAATGGGATGGACAGTGAAGTTGTGCTCACACTCCAAACGCTGAACCAGCCTGATGAGCAGACTAGCAACCCTATTACCCGGGCGACGCTTGTAGAGCCAACTCCGAACATTGGAGTTATCCGTGACATACAGGACGATCTCCCCATCCCAGTTTTGCTTCCGATGGCAGGCGAGAACGACGAAAGCAAGCAGTTCCATAATGGAAATAATATCAGCCTCATCTTCCGCTGAAGCGACTGCTCGCAACGCGTCCTGGAACCTGTCAACCGTGGATGCATGAAATATCTTGGCCCCCCAATCAACAGCCCCGATCCTATCCAGCGTGGCGTCACCTCCAGTGATCCGCGTTCGGGCGGTAGCACCTGGGAGAGCGAGCCTCTCGCGTATAGGCAGTAGCTTTTCAAACACGGAGGTGAAGCTAGATTGCAACGGGGCCTCCAATTGGAGACGAATGAAATCCAGAGCATCCCAAAAGTTTTCCCACCTGAGGGATTCCTCCTGAGGGTTACTGGCCTCGACTCTGAGGAGAGTTTGAACCTTCCCTTTGGTTTCCTTTCGACCCTGGCCTTGGAGGTTTCCTTTCAGGAGGCAGTACAAAGAAGGGAGATGCGGGGTAAGGGCCGGGCAGGCGACAGTCCAGTATTGTGCGCACCCGATGACCTCCTGAAGCAGGCCAAGTGGGACCTCCCTGCACCCTCTTTGTAAAGCAGGTTCCCCCAACAGGTATTTAGCTTTCATTCTTTTAGGCTCCGGAAGCCGCACCTGATGTTGCTCAAAGTCCATGTGGAGTCCCCAAAGCAGTTGGGTCGCTGAGGGCTCCCCTTCCTCGGCCATCTTTTCCACGTTTACCCCTTCAGGGCCCCAGACCAGCTTCATGGTCTCGTCCAGCACCGCCAACGAGTCAAAGACTCGAGTGCCGACCAGAGGTTCCACAACCACTCCGTCGTCCATCAACCACTTAGACTCATACGGTACTAAGTCGTTGAAGCGGGGGTCCTCAGGGCGGAACGACCCATGGTGCGCCTTCGCGGCAGCGCTCCAGGCCACAAATTCCCCCGGGGAGCCCACCCATCCGAAAGGCATCGCAAGGCTAAGGATGATCAAACCTGCCAGACGGACGGCGAATTCTGGGACGTCCTGAGGGCGAAGAAAGTGCCACTTGAAAGCACGCGGCACGTCACGTTTGGCGCACCGTTGGGGGATGCCAGGGTGCCTTGCCCTCCACCACAGAGACTGCCTTGCCACTGCGTGGTGCCTGGGCTGAGGAGCAGGGGGGTGGTTGTATTTCGAACCTGCCTCATTCTGCTTCCTCATGTCGTTGATGGGTCTGCCCTCCGACGAGATATAGTCCTATCCGGGTTTTGCTTGGGCACTCGGCCAAGTGGGCTCTCGGCCACGCCTGCGACCCGGAAGAGTTGTTCGACCTCTCCTTCAGCAGGGTCAACCAGCAAGGCTGCGCCGTAAGCAGCATCCTTCCAAGCTTTCTGGAGGAGCTCCTCTTCGTAGCCATACACCGACCCGTGGTTCTTAGCTTCCTCTCTCCGGAGAGGAGCCTCCCTACGGCTCGGCACCCCTTCCTCCGCACTTAGTCGGAGGTACTCCCTATGCAGGGCGGACACGCCTTTAAACAGGCCTCGTTTCGCACCTTTTAGGTGGTCTCCTAACCTAGCTGTCCGGGCCGAATTCAGAGCTTCGACCGCCTCCTGCACTGTGCCAGCTGCTATCACCAACTCTGCTCCTAACCTGCCAGCTTCCATAGCTTTGTCAACCGAGAAAGGTGCCTGGCAGTGCTCAAGGTACTCAACCGCTTTGGTATAGGAGGCACCTCCCACCCTCTCAACACGTCCTTCGCTAGCTTCCTCAGCGATTTTTGGGACAGTCCCGCCCCTCCCAGGGAGGGTGGGAGGGGGCAGGCCCCTACTGAAGGGGGGCCAGCAACCTTAGCCTTGAGGTGAGCTAACCACTGAGAGGCAAGGTCAAGTGCTGAAGCGGTCGGCGGAACGCCCCAGGCAGCCAGCTGGTGGAACTTTTCCCAATAATGTTCGGGAATCCCCCACCAAACCGAAGAGGCTGCCAAGTGCTGTACGAAGAGCCGCATGCCGCACCCTGTCAGGTGACGCAACAGGTCCAGGGACTGGGGCGGAAACACCACGCCGCAACAGTGCGGGGACTGCGTGAGCAGCACCCGAACCTGCTCGAGGAGAGTAGACCAGCATGGAGGCTGCGCCTCCGCGAGCCATACCAAGTATCCTGATGATAGCGGCTCCGTGTGGGAGTCGACCCACCCTTGCATAGCAGAGGCGTTTGCGTCGGGAGCTGGCAAACATAAGCGGTGCGGTGCGCCAGGAACT
Organism: Symbiodinium sp. CCMP2592; assembly: GCA_905221615.1. NCBI lineage: Eukaryota > Dinophyceae > Suessiales > Symbiodiniaceae > Symbiodinium > Symbiodinium sp. CCMP2592. The sequence goes on from CAJNDT010002113.1 coordinate 194,639, forward strand.
TCAATGACGGTGTCGGCCACCGTGACCAAAGCAGAGGGCTCATGTCTCTCCCGTGGGGTAGCTAGCGGTTCCGGCGGAGGACGAGCGGGGTCGCCCAGGTCGTCCTCTTCATTCCCCGCCTTGCACGGGGTCTGCGGCCGACGGGTATTCACCAGTTGCTCGAGGACTGCTACACCACACAAAAAAATAGTCCGCATATGCCCTCTATGGATCACCACTGCCCCGGTGCTGAGGATTGGACCTTCGCCGTTGACCATATCTATCTCCACCGCTCCCTTATGAGAGAGCCGAAGGACCAATAAGCGCTTACCCCTCATGAAGGAAGGGGCAAAGAGCTGGAGCACTCGGAAGTCTTTCTCGTGGTCCAGATAGATGCAATCGTGGGCGTTATGCCGCACGAAAGCCTCGGCAGAGCTGATGTACGTCCCGGCATCGCCTAGGTGCTGGAAAGCCTGACTGCTAGACTCCCATAGTTCTCGTCGCAACTCGGCGGCAGTGCTCTGGCAGGTCTGCAAATCATGTGTGTACGCTAAGGCGACATGTAAGCAAAGGCACTGCCTCGATTCTACTGTCCCTGAAGTCGGGGTCATTAAGGCAAGCAGTCCCTCATTCAGTTCGAGCTTGTCCTGTACGTCCACCACAGGCAAGGGCGGAACGCCTTCCCACCGGGGGTCCTCGAAGACTAGTTGGGTTTTCCCAACCTCGTTGTCCCATGTCAAGGCTTCAAACTGAGCTTCTGGTCGAGGGGGTGGGAGACCCGCCTTGCCTCCGAGAGACTCCAAGTAGCTCTGAGCCTCTTCTGCCAACTGGGGGTGTCCGTAATCAACCGCCTGAACCAAAATGGTCGGGAGGTCCAATTGCTTCTGCGCCATTGCAGCGTTCACAAAGTGTGCAGCCACATGGGAGTGCAAATGGTCGCTGCAGCCCTTCAATGGGAGGAGGACTCCTGACGAAACGATTGTCTCGTACAGAGAGCGACGTCGGGAGGCCTCTTCGTCGGTGCTTTGGACCGAGGTCGGTTCTGCAGTGGTCGAGAACCTTTGGTGCCAAGCATAGTCTGGGCCTTGCGCCAATTCTCCTAACTCGGCTTCCATTGCGGTGACCGGACCTTGGTAATCCTCAGGAACTGCCCACCCAGCCTTGTCCTTGGCTTTCGGCTTGGCTTTCGCTTTTCCTCGGGCGGTGTCGCCTGGAGCAATCTTTGCAGCCTGCTCTTCCTTTGCTTGTGCTCTCAGTTGAGACAGCCTCCCGTCCACCTCGTTGGGATTGACTTTGGGGCCGTTCCTCAGCCCACCTCGTCGCAGCACTTGCATAGCGACAGTGTAGTCAAGCTTCGCGAGTGGTGGGAGGGGCTCATGAGCATGCGGGCAGGCCGTACGCTGGCATCCGATATGGCACGCCGCGTCCCAGCAAATGGGCTTCTTGGTCTTGGAGCACTGTGGGGCGTGGGCCACAGACCGCTTCACCTCAGTGGGAGTGAGCCTTAGGCTTTATTTCCTTCACCAGTCTTCAAGGGCTCTGGTTTGAGGGTGAGCTTGGGACCTTTCCCAGCCTTGTCAGACTCGTCGGGCGGAACACCAGGAGGTTCTCAGTGGGTCCAGCGGTCTTCCTGTGGTCAGGTTTGCGCTCCCGAGTGACATGCTCGTGGAGCTGCTTGTTGAGGAGCCTAGCCATCGCTTTCTTCTGTCTCGGAAGAACAACCCTCTGATAGTAACCTCGTGGGTCACCCAGATCCCATACCCTGGGGAACTGAAAGTTTGGGAGCCCATCTGCTCCCGGGGAAAGGGCCAACAGCTTGAGGTCCTCAAGCCGTGGGTTCTCGGTCCCCAGTCTTGAGCAGAGAATGCGGCGTTTCTCACGCACTTCTTCGCACCAGACGGCGGTCATTTCCTCGAAGAGTTGCACGCAGTAGGTGAAAGGAAAGGCATTCTCGTCCTCCTCATGGGCTTCCCTGAGAGCTTGAAGGAACTTCATACGCTCTTGCACATGCTCGAGCCCATAAGCACTGCCAAACACTTTGACCGCATTCTCAGCGTGTCGTAGCCACGTAAGGAATGTGCTAGGGGACTTTGTGCGAGCTTCAATTTTGTGTTCCGTGGGAGGACTCCAGTTCTCCAGCTGCTCGACCCGTGCGGTAACACAATCGGAGGCCTGAAGCGTGAATGATTCGGTGCCCCCCCACCAAAGACCCGACACCGCGAGAGCGACGCGATTGGTGATGAGGACGGGCCACTTGATCAAGCCCAACTCATGCTTTGCGTGGAGGCCGGCCCGTTTGATGCTATGGAAGAGTTCCTTTCCGTAGACACCTTTGCAAAGCTCAACCGACAGTTGTCCACAACCCCTGGCCAGAAAAACATCCATCTTCTCCCCGTCTTTCAAGGAGCTAACTTGGCCTTTGGTCCCGGTTTTGTCTTCGTCTTGGACCTTCCGGAGTCCGTCGATGGCGTGGATAATCCGGTCGGTGGCCAGGGTGGTAGGACCGGGGCCAAGCTGCTCTCCGAAGGCCGCTCCTGCCTTCCTGAGGAGACCCTGGCCCAATCCGAGATCGGGGAGGGCGGTACTACCTTCTTGCCCGATGGCCTGAAGACCCACTTGCCCGTGACTTGCGGTGATGGAAGGGAAAAGCTGGCTCGTTACTGTAAAGGGAGTGCTCCCCAAGTTGAGGAGTTGATTTCCCGAAGCGTTGCCTTGGCTGACTACCAAACTCGAGCTTTGGGCAAGTCCCGGGGGAAGAGGAGGAGGAGGAAGCGGGGGCGGTCCGACCTCCAACGGGGATCTTCTACCCCAGGATAGAGGGTCCTCCGACGGGGCTGGTTCAGCACCCTACCTTCATCGTGTCCGAGAAGGACCATTTGCGGATCCGTCAGGAGTCGCCTCAGGTCCTCTGGGCGAAGACTTGAGGGTGGTTCACCTTCCCCTTTAACCCTTTTACCATCCCAGTCCTGCAGCCAGTCCCAGGCGTGAGAAGCTAGCTGTACTGCTTGGATTGACAGGCCTCGGGCTTCCAGATCTGAAGGAGGTGAGTAGAGAAACTCCTGCAACCAAGCTCTGGGATATCTACGGGAAGAATCCGTCCTGGGCGGATCGCCAAGGCAATGCCACGGGAGGCTAAGCCTTAAACCCAGAGAGCGAATTTTAACAGCTGCCCGTTCGGTACGCCGGCTGTCCTCCGCAATGCCCTCGACCTCCCCAAGGAAAAGATACCAGCTCGTAGCCATCCCTGTCCCAAAAAATGGGCGAATGCGAATGAGCAATGGTGCACCCGCTTTAGGGTGTGCTGAACGTTCATTCTTTGACGGAGGCTCGTACTCGGAGGCAATCCCTACATTCCTAGGACTAGGCCCGGGCGAAGCCTGGTCAGAAAAACGGACAGCACGGATGGATCCGGTATCACGTTGGGCATCAGCGGATTGGGCTCTACGTATAGAGTGGAGGAGGGACTCCTCAGGTTTGGGACCCGAACTCCTGGGTGCCGGACTCTGAGAGCGACCGCTCTCCGACAAATGCTTCTTGCAAAGGGGGGTCCCCTTATGAGCACCGTAGGTCTTGTTGAAGCAGGATAAAACACTGCACTTCCTCCCTTGGCAAGAAAGCATATACAGCTGACTGTGATGGTTGCAGAGGCGAGCACACTCCCTTCCTCCTAAATCAGAAAGTTGAAGGTCGTCAACCAACAATCGAGTGGGCTCGCTTGCCGCCTTGTCTTCACAGCCCTCTGGAGCCAAAGCTCGAGGTTTCCCCTGGAGCTCTAGCCCTACCAAAACGGCTTCACACGGGTCGGACACGACCTCAGCCTCCGACTCGGAGTCAGGATCCAGAGGGCGAGTCACCCCTTGATCTCGAATTTGGCGGGGCGCCTCAGTAGATCTTCGGCAAGAGCAGCAGCGCCAGCATTGTCCCAGACCTCGCCGGAGTGCCCGGGCTCCTCGCCAGCAGAGAACGAGTACCCGCCAGCTGTTCAGACGTCCGTAAGCCCCCAGATCAATGACTGCGTCGGCATCAATGGCCGCATAAGCCTTGCAGTGAAGATCCCCTTCCTGTTGGCAATCTTCCGTGCGGCAGAGGTGAATCTGCGGGGCTCGCTCAACCTTCTCCCTCAGGCTGCGGGCGGTGACACCCAGGACTTGACCGGGCTTGATCCACAACCCACATGCCGATCAACTCGGGTTCGTTGAGACCAATCCGGCTGCAGACGGATTGCGCCTTGCTCGAAGCGGAGGACCAAGTCATGAGGTCGTCGTCCAGCACCCCGACCCCGTACTTGTCTCTGGTAGTACTCAGTGTCCACCGGGGCGGATCCACCAGGGCCGACCAACGAGACAGTAGCGTACGCCTGTGGGGCAGGAGTCTCGGGAAGATGCTGAAGGGCAGGATCCACTCCAGCCCTTCGAGAACCACGTCCTCGTCGACAGCAGCAGAAGTCACAGCAAAGGCATCTCTCACAGGTCCTTAGCGACCATGCAAGGGCGGTTATCACCAAGGTCAGGAGCACGGCAAGGGTGGTCCAGCCAGCGATCGGCCAGAAGCGCCCGAAGCAAAGAACACCGGCTTTGTCCAGGAAGTACAAAGCCCAACCTCCATCGGTTCCCAAGGTCCCCAACTGCTCAGGGGTGGAGAACACCGACACATTGGCCCACCCGAAGAGGACCTTGAAACTCCATTCGCTCCACCACACTGACATAGTTCCGGAAGAAGTGGGTCCATTGAGCGGTTCGCCTGGAGGCGGACCGCCCAAGGGAGGAGAGCTCGACTCGGTGAGGTTTCCCGAGGACCACCATGGGAGCCAACTCTCAACGAGAGTCGCGGCCACCAAACAGTGACCAGCGAGGGCGACCACGGAGCGAGCCATTATGGCAATGTCCCTGATACCAAACTTCAACTGAGCCGAAAAGTCTTGAGACACATCGGCTCATTCACTTGCAGAACTCTATGTTATCGCTAACGAGCAAAAACAGCATAGGGAAGCCCTGCTTACGTGGCAGGAACCAAAAGACATACCAATAATGAATACATATCAACACCGACGGGAGCAGTTCCAAGCATCCCACTCGGCTTGAGGGTATTGGCTGCGCTGAAGAATGCAGCTGCGGTGCCACTCGTCCCATTGGGCCTGAGTGTACCTGCGGTAAGGAGGCTCAGATTGGGCTGGTCCCTTAGGGACAGCTTGGCGATTGTGCGCCGCAAAGATGTTGGAGAGCTGCTGGGTCATGGAGTCGGCAGTGGTGCCATCGACCTGGACCCCGCCGTCAAACGTCGAGAAACGACGGGCATCCTTGCTGACGTTGGCGATCTCGGCGTACATGCGAGGAAGCCCCATGGGAACGTTGGCTGCGAATAGGAGGTTGTGGAAACGCTCGCGATTTGGGCAAACGCCTGTTTCTTGTATTGCGGAGCAACGTGTTTGAAAGGGCATCTCGCTTCAGGGCTGCGTCCCTGAAGCCTCATTTTGGGGTTCATGGAAGTTGCTTTCAGGTCGCAACATGATAGGCCTGATAGGCTACATAATGCTTAATTCGGCACACTCGTTTTGAGCGTTGGATCCTTGGGGGCTGGATCTGTGGGGTTTGAAGGCCAAAACCAGTTTCCTCAATAGTGGAGTTCAATATATCGACATTGAACTCTTGTAGGGTTTCAGGCTGTTGTATTCTGAACTATTTTATGTATTTATTAGCTATTTTAGTACCGGGGCACGGCCCGTGGCTCTCTCGAAAGCGTTTGCTTGGACCCGGGAGTTGGCCAAAAGTAGATTTTTTTCGACAACAGCTGCAAATTTTCATCATGGAGCACACTAGCAGTCACTAGCAATGTGTTGAATTTGCCGAATTGTCGGCGATGGTATTCTGTCCAAGCCGGGTGTGATTGTTTGCCGAACAATTTGCATTGAATAAATAAATTTGATAAGGTAAAGTGTTCTGATTCTGTCCAAACCGGATGTGTCTGTGATGTTTAGTGGAAGGGCGAAAAAAAGGAAATCCTTTTTTATGCTTTTGTGGTGCCAATGCCACAACCAGGACAACTAAATAACCACAGTTAAGGATTGGATTGTTCTGAATTTAGGCATCATGGGGTTATTAATAAATAAAAACCGTGGTCGATAAACTTGATAGTCATTGGTGCTCAGTAGTAGCTTTTGCACACCTGTAGTCCGCACAGAAAACTCACACGCATTTTTTCCCCTGCCCCTGGTGGCATGGGGTGAGCCGCCAGAACCTGCCAGAAAGCTCCTGCCGCATGGCCAAAATTGCATTCGGGTTTAGGGTTTAGGGGTGTAGAGAATTAATTTAAATTTTGAGGCCTGGGAGGTGGACTAGCAGCAAATTTGGGGTGAGGTTCCGGACTTAGGGGCCTAAGTCTCAAGACAGCAAGGAAAGCCTACACCTTAAAGCTTGAATCACTCTCATGGGTAATCTGAGTTGTGGCTTCGATGTGGGGAGAACGTTTCTGTGGCGAGCTTGGGGCTTCGAGGTCGAGGGCCTATGGCGAGCTTGGGGCTTCGAGGTCGAGGGCCTATGGCGAGCTTGGGGCTTCGAGGTCGAGGGCCTATGGCGAGCTTGGGGCTTCGAGGTCGAGGGCAGAAGTGGGAAGCTTGTCACTTTCGAACAGGCTTATCATTTAATGGCAAAGGCTTTAGGGTTTGGGTTTAGGGCTTAGGGTTTAGGGTTCGAAAGCTGTGTAAGCGCGCGAATAATAAGTTACATTTAAGCGGATAATTTACACGCTGTTTTGAATCAAGCTGCAGGGCGGGCATGAAAACCCGAATCACGAATGCCTAGACTCAGACCCCAAATCCAATCCATTACATCATCAAAGTCTACGCAAGGTTTAGGGTTTAGGTTTAAATTAAATGGGTTTCATAGGGATCGGGTTCAAGCCCTAGGCGCCAGGATCTCGATGTCGGATGCCACTGTTGACTGGTACAGCACCGCCTGAAATCGTGCCGCAGTCTCGGCAACGTTGTAGGGCAAAGCCTGTCCCCGGCAGGTGCCCGCAATGAGAGCCAGCCGCGCTGGTCGAACTTCCGGCAGATGTGCTACTGCCACCCTGACGACAATGTACTGGCGCGCTGGCTCACAGCCTCTTATAAGGCCTCCATGCGGCCCATTCGCACCACCAGTGACTGGAGACAGCTGTGACAGTGACAGTGCCCAGCCGTGGTGTCCTTGTGCGCGCAGTCTCTTTCGTTCCGGCTCTCCCACAGTTTGTGGAACGTCTATGAAAGACATGGCTGGCTCTGGTTGCCAAGCTGCAGCTTCAAATGCAAGGCAGCGGGGTTTAGGGCTTAGGGCACTGAATTATTTCCGTCCGTGTTCCGTGCTCCAAACCCAGGGGCTTCTTAAGGATACTGGGCTAATGAAAGGGGAATACTCCCTGTCATTCATCGCAAGCGGGCCAAGTTAAGGGCTTGGTTCCGCAGTGATGTTGGTTCTTACATAGGGTTCTCCTGTCCAGGCAAATCCCAGGAGTAAATAACTTGAATCGATACATTACCCCTCTGAAATGCAAAGAATCCAGCAATTCGAATAACCTTAAATGCCGACATGGCCACAACCCAACTCCAGCGTTTACTACCCTACACACGAGTTCTCAACACACTGAAGACATTAGCATCAAGCAGTACGCATGTGCCGGGGCCCATTTCTTATAAAAATATTACAGGATTTGATGTTTAGCTTGCGGGACTCGTCACTTACACACTAATCACAAACCGGAATGTCACTTAACTTACACACTAACGGACCAAAACCAGAATGCCCAAATCATTCACCTGTCCGCAGTCCAGTGGTCAATCAACTTGAGTCGGACGAGGACGCCGAGGCCTGGGCACAGGGTTTTGAGCAATGTCATTGGCATGGCAAGGCCATGTTCACATAAATCCCCAACTTCTCTCTCTGCCGTGGGATCCTTCAAAGACGGATATTAAGAGGCGGATATTAATAATCCCTGTCAGAGAGCCCGCCTTCGAGGACTGCATTTCCGCGGGCGAGGGCGAGAACTCGCCTGACACCTGGCGGCGAGAAGGTTTGGTGGCCAATTGGGGTTCAGAGATGTTGAGTGTTCAGGGCTTAGACTTAGAGATATAATTTAAGGTCCAGGGTTTAGGGCTTAGGGCTTATTATAGGGTAGGGTTTAGGGTTTATTTAATAATAGGGACTTCAAAGCTAAGCCTCAACCTATTATCTAAACCACGCCAAGCAAAGCAAGAAATCCCTGAGGAGCAAGCCAGTAAATTATAACTACGACGCCTTAGAACCCCATTATGCCCTTCTAGTCGCAGAACGTCGTTCAAATCCCTCAGAGACCCGGACACTGAAGCTCCTGAGCCCTTGCCCGGAAGCCTAGTGCTGAATAGATTCCCAAGGATTTCAACAGAGAAAAGGCCACAGACTAGTCCCAAATGATTCTTCGGGGAACCCTCGGGCAGACGTGATTCCGCGGGCTCAGGGCAGTAGTTTCGTCTTGGGTTGCCGTGTTTGCTGGACTACCCCTGAACGGCCTGACCTGGAAACTAACCGTGGCTACCCGTGCCTTCACAAATTCTGGTCTGTTTGGGATTCAATTCTAAGAGGGCCTGAAGGAACGAGGGCGAGTTCGGATGGAAGGAACGAGGGCGAGTTCGGATGGAAATCCGCTTTAACTTTAACTAACGGCTTGTCAATGCGAACTTAGTAATTAATAACTTAACTTTAGATTGAGGAGATCAGGTCGTCGCTGCGTCTTACATGCAGTCTATGTTACGATCCCTGCGAAAATGATCCTATTGTCCATGCTGCAAAATCTCACGCCTAAAATTCTAAACCCTAAACTGCACTCAGGAGGAGCTTTTGCAAGCAGATTGGCGGTTTAGGTTTTAGGGTAGTAGGGTTTGGGGTTGAGGGTTTATTAAAGTACAGATTAGGGTGGGAGAGGCTTCGGTTTGAAGCACCGACAAGTTAAATGACTACACTGGAAATCCAAGAAGAACACAGTGAAGATCAGACCCCCAACATGCCCTACTAGTCTTACATTTATTGACGGTGAGAGTGGGTGTAAGGGCTCGGGCCTAAGCCTACCCTGCGATCTCGGCGGTCTCGGTGTTCTCGCTGAAGGTCTCTCATCAGGCAAGAAAATCCAGAGCTTGTGAATCAAGTACTCACGAACCTCAGGATTCCTCGGCCATTGGGCCATCTCTTGCGTCGGGCCGGAGCCGCGCGGTGCACGGAGGGAAAGCCCTCTGCCATTGGACCCTTCGGCAACCGATCCCTGGGATCGCGTCCTCTTGCCGTAATCTCGGGGTATCTGCACCAATGCTGTTTCTCGAAAACCTTGGCTCATTCGCCGAAGCGTGAAAGGCATTCAGTGCTCCGCCTGGTGTGGTGCGGCGTGATGAGATCTGCCCACGCTCTGGCAGCGACTGGCAGCCTTCGCTGCAGTCAGTGTTTCAAGCCAGCTCGGCCGGCTTCACTACTAACCTGACCCCGTGCCCCAAGTCCCCTTCAATCTTCTGGGTAAGCTAGCAGGTACTACGGCGGCTTCACGTTAAGACCTGGTGACACCCGTATTTTCCTACCCGATGCCTATTCACTGCACTGGCACAAACCTCTTTTAAACAGCTCAGCGATTAGGGCTTATTACTTCAAGATTTGGGGTTTCAGGTTTAGGGTTCAACGCGCAGGGTTTGAGATGCAGGGTTCCGGGCTTGGCTTTAGGGTTCAGGGTTTAGGGTATTATTAAGCTCCAGGAGTTCGGGGGAGTAAACCGCCAAAGCCTAACCCCTTAATCAAACCTCGAAGTGGGAACCAGAAGACTCAACACTGGAACTGACTGACATTGAAACTCTAAGCCACAATCCCCTAGAGCCTTAACTCCAAAAATCCTTGTAATGTTATTATTTGTTAGTAGCCAATTTCATAAACCGTCCGGACACAACCTCACCACCCATGACATGAAGCCCCCAGGCATTATTATTTTTGTTCTTCACATCCGAAACTCTGTTCGAGTCCTTAAATATTGCCTACGCACGACTGAGACGAGAATGTATAATGCAGACTTCCCACTTTAAGTCAAACCCCCCCCAGTATTCAAAGCACTTCGGGGCCAATCCTCCCAAAATCATCCCTGAAAACCTATTCTAAAGGATCCGAAAGATCCCTGAACCCAAAACCCTTAGCTAGAACCCTAAACCCTAGGCTTAGGAACTGTGCCCTTTAAGCCCTTCAGCCAGAACCCTAAACCCTAGGCCCTCAACCCTAACCCTAAGAAATTAATCCCAAACCCCCATGCCCGGAAGCACATGAATACAGCCATTGGTACCCATGACAATGATAATATGACATCAAAAGAAAAGCCTTAGCATAAAATACGACGACTCGGCCAAAGTTCTAAGCCCTGGACGACTAAGTCACGCATATTGTCGTCCTGCGAGCCTGGCACGTTGGCAGCACGCAGCGTCACCACCTGCAGCAGCAGCGAATGCAAAATCATGCCCTCCTCTCGGACTGACTGCCAGGAGTCTCAATGCTGTCGTCATGGACTTTGCAATGGCAACACTTGCTCTCACGTTTTTTTCGCGCCGACTGTGTGCGAAGCATCCACGAACGCTTGGGTCAAAACAGCACCCGAGGGCGGCTTCTCAACATTAAATTGCACCCGAGGGCGGCTTCAAGATCAAACTACAACATGCCTCACCTATTTCTTCGGCTTGTTGATTTGAGTCTGAGTCCCCGCCCTCGCCCCCGCACCGACAGCCTCACCCGGCCTTATCGTGTTAAATCTGGGATCCCCCGCTGTCCATCCGTGAGGACGATCAGGAGGTCGCAAGTCATGGCCCCACTGACTAGAATGAATCGCCCTCGCCCACAGTAAAACTTGAACCCACCCTCACCTACGGTGGCGAGGTCTGTAGAGCGACAGTAGTTTAGATTAAGATTCTAGGTAGCGTGGGCGAAGGCGTAGAATGACTCTTTAAAGGGCCAGGACGAAAATCTAGAAGGTACAGTCTAGACGTGCAAATCTAAACTAACCTGCATTCCCAGCTGAGGGTTGACCCAAGCCGCTTACAAGCATAGCTCTAGTATCACACTGCAACGACATTGGACAAGCAGCGTGCAAAACAGTTTTGCATCAATCCCTGGCTGCAGGAGTCTGTTACTGATGTCTGACGGTCACGCATTTGGGGGTGTCACTTCTGGAGCTATTCAGGCTCGGATCCCCAAGCTAAGTCGCACTCTTGCATTGAATTTCTTGACGCCTCAGCTGGGATTGGCTCGCAGCTTATGCCGCAGGTTTCTACGGCTGTCTCCTGTCTGACAGATGACGAGGACACGGGCAAACTGCTTCTAGTAGAAGCCCAAAATCGCCTATTATAAGACAGTTATTATAATAATTAATCCTTGTCACTGTCAAATGATTTAGGTTTAAGGGCAATCCCAATTTTGTCCACGTCTCTTCAAAATTACAATTGTGCAAGGACCTATGCCTGCAAATCGTGGCTGTGCTCACGAGGACCTATGCCGACTGCACTCACGAGGACCGCGGGGGCGGCTGCACTCACGAGGACGGCGGGGGCGGTGGCGGTGACGGGGACGCCTTGGCCTTCGCCAACGGCCTGATGTTGACCTGGTCAGGCAGCAGTGCAATGGACAAATGACAAGGTGCAGCATTGTATATTATAAGCCCCAAACCCATAAATCTAAAACCCTTTCGTGCAAAGACCCTCGAGCCTCTTTGCCGCAGTGAGGGCACAGCTTCCGCTCAACAGGCCTCTTCGCTGCCTGGGAGCGAAAGACCTTCGCGGCCAGCTTGATCTTATCCTTGGCCTCCAGCAGGTCGTTGTTAACGGGGACGGGGTCGCGGACGTTGTTGTACCCGAGGGCCTTCAAGTCGGCGAGGACGGTGGCAGGCAAGGTGTCGTCCTTCACCTTGATATCCCGGGCGAGGACGTACATGAGGGCGGAGTTCTCCGCCGGGAAGGCCAAGGGGAACCGCAGGTCGAGGACGAGGGCCTGCTCAGCTGTTAAATTCTGAGAAATGTACTTCAATCTCGTGTAGTAATGGTGGTAATAGTAGTAGTTAGTAGTAGTAGTAGTAGTAGTAGTAGTAGTAGTAGTAGTAGTAGTAGTAGTAGTAGTAGAGGTAGTAGTAGTAGTAGTAGTAGTAGTAGTAGTAGTAGTAGTAGTAGTAGTAGTAGTAGTAGTAGTAGTAGTAGTAGTAGTAGTAGTAGTCGTAGTTTTAGTATTACTAGTAGTACTAGTAGTAGTACTAGTAGTAGTAGAAGTAGTAGTCGTAGTCGTACTAGTAGTAGTAGCAGTAGTCGTCGTAGTAGCAGTAGCAGTAGCAGTAGTAGTAGTAGTAGTAGTAGTAGTAGTAGTAGTAGTAGTAGTAGTAGTAGTAGTAGTAGTAGTAGTAGTAGTAGTAGTAGTAGTAGTAGTAGTAGTAGTAGTAGTAGTAGTGGTAAGTAGTAGTAGTAGTAGTAGTAGTAGTAGTAGTAGTAGTAGTAGTAGTAGTAGTAGTAGTAGTAGTAGTAGTAGTAGTAGTAGTAGTAGTAGTAGTAGTAGTAGTAGTAGTAGTAGTAGTAGTAGTAGTCGTCAAACTGGTTATTTACCAAACATGCTCCCGATGTTGGCCTTGTCGAAGACGTCCAAAGATCTGCTGATCCCCTCTGTGAGGCCATGGCACTGCCAGAGCTTGCCTTCATATGTCAATGTGTACAAGACTCGAGCAATGCGGAGTGGCGGCTGTGCCTGCTGGCTTGTCATCCTTCCAGTCCGTGGGCTTGCCGGTCGCGAAGATGATTCCCGAGGACGGCGTCTGCTTCGTGCCTGATGAACCGAGAATCCAGTGATACCTTAAAACCAACTGTCAGACATGGCCTGGCACAAGGATGCCCTTTTCACCCTTTGTCGGGTTGATCCAGATCGTCAAGGAGGTCATGCGAGGACGTGGGCCCGACCCCTTGTACCTGTGCGACAAACTTTCAATCACGAATTGCTTGCAAAGCTATGACGGCCCAATGACACTTCAACTACGACGCCAGCTGTGTGCATCCAAAGGACGAGTTGATGAACATCGACATGAGGCCCTTTTGAAGATTGGGAAACCTCTTCTCAACGAAGTACTTCTCACCCTCGCCCTTCGCAGTGCCCTTGCCGTCTTTCTTCTTCCCAGATGATTTACAAAGTCCCAGGTTCAGCTTGCGAGGACGCACGGTCTTGCTCGAGGAACCGCTCGTCTGGCTGAAGAGGGCGAGGATGGTAGAGGCCTGGCTCTAGTGATCTGCTTGTCTTTCGATTTACTAAGTGTCCTTTGGCTCCCTGGCCTGCTCCCAGGTCGGCACCGATTCCATTGGCGACACGTCCTTTAAGTTCTTGAACGCCGGATTCTTCGTGACTCCTGTGGGATTCAGACTCACTGAGACATGCAAGACTGGTTCTGCTTCTCTGGCCAATGCTGCCTAGAAGCCAGCTGCAACAGCAGCCAGTGCTGCGGCCTCTCCCGCAGTCGCCATGATGCACAGCGAAAGGGCTATCAACGATTAGGGTCACTTGGTCCTGAAGAATTTCAAACCGGCATCGCATTCAAGTTGCTCGATAGGCAAGGGCCCCGCGGGTCATCTGCACTGCAACTGGGAACCGCTATCGATTATTTATTTCCCGCACAAATGCAGAAGTTGCTCCGTCCATCAGCGAGGACGAGGACCATCTGCACTGCAACTACACAAAATTTCTGCTGCAGAATCAGCCAAACAAACAACAATGGCGCTTGACAAGCATTTTACGATTGTCCATCCAATGCAGTGCAACCAACTGGATCATCATGATTCCGCTTTGCCCTCGCTATCATCGACAGCACCAGGCTTATCAAAGGCTTCGCCCTCGTTGCCAATCATCCGACCATCGGGCCTGTCAGTAGGGTCCTTGCCATCGAGGGCGGGGACTGGGGCAGACTCAGCAAAGCCAGTTTTCCATTCTTCGTAGTCCTGTCCAGTTGCCGGACCAGAAGAACAGATCATTGTTTAAAACAAAATTCATACACCCCCAGGGACCGGAAAAAACACTTGAGGAACAAGTAGAAATGACACCCTACTTGAGGAAAGATAACCAAGCTCTGTTTCGCCTACTGACTGTTAAGTCAGATGCCACAAGTTCGGGTACCTTTGCCATGTTGCAGTTTCTTGCATCATTCTCTCAGCTCGAACGTCCTGTTGACAGACGATACAAAGACTAATAGCAAGACTTTGATTATCACGAGTTTGCTTCATGTGTGCACTCACATACAACTGATGATGCAACGACTGTATGCTTGTACTAAGCATGAAACACAAGCAACAGCAGCCAAGAAAAATCAAGTACAAACTGAATGTCACAACAATCAACCTGGAGTTCAT